>JAULKM010154926.1:0-33392 GCA_032355605.1 Rubia tinctorum
TAGGTTGTTGCATGATTAGCATAGTTACTTGACTTTGCTAGTTTTGTTGTTTTTACTTTCATAACTTAGGAACCCAACCAACCAAAACCCCCCTTGTTTACTTGCTTTTATATCTATGTATATATATATATATCTAGGCCTATACTCGCCCTTGTGTGTGTAAACACTTAGAAATATTCCTCTTCTCTGTGGACGACCCCGACTTGCCAAACTATCCACTTAGTTGTACTTAGTAAGCATATTGGGCTTATAAATTGTATTTTTGGGAGGTACGGAGAGGACCTCCCATGATCACTGTATTGTACAAACTCTCCGTGGAAGAGTTAGTGACGCCAATGGTGTATTGCCCGAACAATCGCATAAAACTCCACGTCGTAAGTGTTGTGGAAAGATTTTCGTCTAGTGAGTTTCTCGGTAAAGTAAGCAACCGGTTGACTCCCTTGACTAAGGATGACACTGATCCAAATTTTAGAGGCATCGCAATAAAGCAAGAATGGTTGGGTAAAATCCGTAAGAATAAGAATCGGGGTGAAGTAAGGTTGGTCTTGATCAACTCAAAGGAATCTGCGGCTTGAGAAGACCAGTGGAAGCATCCAGATTTAATGCACTTGATGATTTAATGCACTTGATAATCATCGCCATGATAGAACTGAAGTGTGGAATGAAACAGTGGTAGAACGAGGCGAGACCGTGAAAAATCTAAACCTTGTTGACTGTGCCAGGAGTCGGCCAAGATGCTTCTATGTGGACTTTGGACTTAACCACACAAAGCCTATCGGCAGAGATGACATAGCCAAGGCACTCGACTCGGTCAGAGAGAAAAAAACACTTTGCCAAGGCAACGTAAAATGAATGGCTACGAAATATGGTGAGAACCTCTCAGAGGTGTTGCACATAGTTTGTTGGGTTAACGCAATAAACCAGAACATCATTGAAATAAACAACAATGAATTTACAAGTGAATGGGTGGAGTTCTTGGTTCATGATGCGCATAAAAGTACTCAGTGCATTGGAAAGTCCGAATGGCATGACAAGTCACTCATATAGGCCTTCGCGAGTCTTAATAGAGGTCTTTTACTCATTGCCGGGTCGAATGCGGATTTGGTGGTATATTCTATTCAAATACACCTTGCTAAATATGTGAGCACCACTCAACTGATCCAGAAGATCGTTGAGCCGAGGAATAGAAAAGCGATATAGCACCGTGATCTTATTGATGGCTTAACTATCCACACACATGCACCAAGTTCCATCTTTGTTTGGGGTGAGGAGTGCAGGAACCGCACACAGAGTTAGGCTCTCATGGATGTGGCCCTTTTGATCTCTTTGACTTAACATCGTGATTCTTCATGTTCAGTCGGGCTCATCCGATAGTGTCGTCTATTTGGAATGACCGCATTAGGTATCAAATCAATCCAGTGTTGTATGTAAAAGAGTGGCAGGAGGGTGTCTGGGATTTCAGATGGAAAGACATCACGAAACTCCTTGAGAAGTGGACTGACAGTGTCTGGAACCATCGACATATCCGATGTAGGTTTGCCAAGTAGGATGAACACCACGCTCAATTCTGTCATTTCTTCATCAAACTCGGCTCGAGAAATAAGTGTGGTGGCGGGTCGATGACTCATTGCTGTCGAAGGATTGGTCGACAATAACACTATTTTCTTTCTGCCAAAGAGAAAACTATAGGTGTTGGTAAAACCGTTGTGCATCACGTGTCGATCGAATTTCCAAGGCCTACCAAGCAACAAGTGACAAGCATTCATTGCAACCATATCACACAAAATAGTATATTTATATGTAGTTCCAATGGATAAGCTCACCAGGACCCGTTTCAAGACGGAGACGTCGGTGCCAGTTTATAGCCATGCGATCTTATATGGCTTTGGATGCTTCTCTGGAGTGAGGCTCAATTTCGTGAAGACTTCCTCAGCTACCCCATTTTCACAGCTTCCAAAATCGACAACGAAGCGTCACACCTTGTCACCAATAGTGCACGAATATTGGAAGATATTATTCCGGAGGCACCCATCATCCTGATTTGAGGGGCGAGAAAGCTCCACCGGACCACTAGAGCATGACCCACATCACCCACCACCCCTTAACATCGTCATTGACCTCGACATCATCGTTATAGACTGGTTCGCCAAATATTTCTTATGTGTCATCAGTGAATAAACCAGGTCGGTTATTCTTTGGGAAATTTTTGAGTTTATGTCCTATTTCACCACAGCTGAAACAATGGATCCCACCACCGGTGTTGGACGAGGTTGTCCCTAGAGTGATAGGCAAGGTTGGAAGTACACTGAACTTGTGACTTGGATTGTCACAACCGAGTTAAACATACGCCTTGATTGTTTTCGTTCAATGGCAAGGGACCGTTGGTGGGCTTAGGTTACCGAGAGTGGGTCAAACATATTCAAAACATCTGGGATTGCAACATGCAATCCTCCAGTGTATCGAGAAACCATTTGTTCTTTGGTTTATACGATGTCATTTTGAGTAAGAAACCTAAAAAATTTGGTTGAATAATCAGTTACGGACTTCGTACCTTGCCGGAGTTTCTTCACACTTTGGTAAAGAGTATGAGAATAGTTGTATGGAAGGAACGCAGATTTCATGTGCTTCTTCAATTTGTCCCACGATGTGATTTTTGCCTTACCCGTACGAGCATGATGGTTCTTCATTTGTGTTCACCAAGAAGCAGCTCGACCATAAAATATGGTAGTGACAAGTTGTGCGCGACGACCATCAGAAACAACCTTGAAATTCAGTACTTCCTCCATAGCTACGATCCAGTATAAAAACTCCTCCGCTATCACATTATCGTGAAATTCAGGAATGTCCATCCGGAAGGCTGTCTCCCAGCGTGTGTTGTTCTCGAATCGATCCATGTTTGGCCTTGGTCGGTTGGGAGCATCGTTGACCAGCGCAAATGGGTTTTCGTTATTGTTTTCGGATTCATCATGGACAACAGAGGTTGTTGGATGTTGTTGGAGCAGCTTCTCCATCGTCTCGGCCAGTGTGTCCAATCGTTGATGAATGTCAGCTAGTTCTTCACGTCGATAGACTTCATCCAGATTAGCCTGTGGAACTCCTCCACGTTAATTTCTACGCGCCATGAAGGGGTCAGCCTGGCTCTGATACAAACTGATATAGCGATAGGTTATCGGAAAGAAAGAAACGCAAGAAGAATGCAACAAAACTATTGACTTTTGTTCTTTATTAATCGCCACTTAACTCACAACGTTAACAACCTTATAAAGGAGTTGAACAAAAACTGAAAGAAAGAAAACCCAAATGAAAGAAACAATTAAAAGAGAATATATCCATTCCATCCATGCATGATTAACTCCACACCAGCCAATCAAATATTTCCTTTCCACGCCATGCAATTCTCCCCAAAATAATGTCAATCATATATTGTCTTTTGATTCTTCCATGCGAACCAATCCTTTCCATAGAAACCATGCAAATAATTCCATACAAACAATGCAAACAATGCTTTCACGCAAACCCTGCAACAATCTTCCATGCAAACCATTTAACAACATGAACATCCCAAAAACAATAGAAATCAAATCCGAGAATTCTCGACACTCATCACTTCTTGGCGCGTCGATCCCAGGTTTTCATGAATGCAAGCCCTAACCCTAGCGCGCCATCAATGGACCAAAAACAACCCTGTCATAAACTGGATTGGTGACGCCACCATACCTTCATAAGATTCTTGTAACACCGAATAAAACTTGCCAAAAAGCCATGCCTCACTGTTTAAATAAATTATTTATCACCAATTCAAATTCGATAACCATATCAAGAATACTCCACCTATAATATTGAGCTTAGTTCAGCTAGTCATTATTATGATTGATTCTCCTACTATCTTTTCTCCACTATAAATATTTTTGATACATTGTACTGTATCGATTGATGAATTTTACTTTAACTCTCAAAATTATTATAATCTCAAAATTAAAATTACATTTATAATTGTGAAATACTTTATTTTTAAATTTTATAAAGCATACATATAGTATTAGATATTTAATGCCTTAGATTTTTTTAAATGTAAAAAATATCTTTTTTAATGTTAGATGGAGACTACAGTTTAATTGTTAGACTGAAGTTACATATTAAATATTTATCCTTAGTTTTCAAACCATAATAGGCATAAATAAAGAAAATGTTGAATTTTATTTTTTTTAATTTCTTTGCAATAGAAAACGAAATTTTTAAATATCACACCGATCACAATAAAAATGTGAGCAACCCATTGAGACGTTTTTCGAGTTTTCAGTAAATCCCCACCAAACTATACATTAACATATTTAAAAAAAGTAATTATCCATGAGACAAATTTGATGACCCATTTGAAAATATTGCATAGCGTTAAACGTAGTCCAACTAGTCATTAGTAGCATTGATTCTCTTAATATTTTTGTTCTCTTATAAATGTTTATGATGGGTTAGAATGGATCGATCAATTTATGATTTTATGTTTGACTCTAAATATTAAATATGTGTATAATTTGAGAATTTTGTTGGAGAACTATTTTATTTCATACCATCACTGATTTGGGTTCAAATTTAATTTAAATGAATATGGAGATGAGAAGGAGGAATTTTGATTCCACAATGCGGCATCCCTGGCTCAAAAATAATACCCCTAATTTTTAAGCCGTACATATCAAACACTAGTAAAAAAATTCTTGTAAGTCGTCACTACTCTTTCCTGGAAAACCAATCATTCAAATTTTCCCCTTGGTCATTTGGGGTATGATTGTAACTTAACATTTTATTTTTTGACAAAATAAATTTAGGTGCCATTGATATCATTAGTGGAAACAAGTTACCAAACCGACCACAATGCGAGTAAAAGTGTGGCAGCTTCTTGTATTGTAGGAGCAACGTTGTTCGACTTCTAAGAAGGCCAACAATTTGAATTTATATAAAATAAGGGTAATAATGTGTTTTATTCATGTTCCAAGTTACATTATATAGAGGTACAATGACCTAAACAGAAAAACAAATCCAATCTAATTACAATTCATAGTAATATTCACATAATATTGCTTGTGCCTTGCCAAGTAATGAATGAGATTGAGTTCGTCTGAGAGCTTTGGTGAAAAAATCCGCAGGTTGGTCAGTCATGCGAATATGATGAGTAACATACTACCAGACTGGACAAGATCACAGACGAAATGACAATCAACCTCTATATGCTTCGTATGTTTATGGAAAACCAGATTTTCCACAATATGGAGAGTAGATTGACTGCAACCAAATAGTAGCATGAGATTAGAATGCACAACATGTAGGTCACGAAGTACCCAGAAACAACCATAGCATGATACTCGGCTTCAGCAAAAGAACGAGAAACTGCAGGTTGCTTCATAGTCTTCCATGAAACCGGAGAATCAACAATCATCACAAAGTACCCAGAAAGAGAGCATCGCATAATGGGACAAGTAGCCCATTCAGAATCACAATAAGCAGTCAACCATAGCATGATACTCGGTTTCAGCAGAAGAACGAGAAACTGCAGGTTGCTTCATAGTCTTCCATGAAACCGGAGAATCAACAATCATCATAAGGACCCAGAAAGAGAGCATCGCATAATGGGACAAGTAGCCCATTCAGAATCACAATAAGCAGTCAACTGTAATAAACTACGTGAAGAGAGAAATAAAGCTTGACCGGAATTACTCTTCAAGTAGTGAAGAACTTGAATCGAAGGTTGCCAGTGAGGAACACAAGGAGACTTCATAAACTGAGCAAGTGTTTGAAAGAATAACTCAGCCCAGGATGAGTAATGGTTAGGTAAATGAGGCGACTCACCAAGTACTAATATTGCTCAGGATCATCATAATGTGGGCCTTCAACTTTTGCAAGATCATGCTATTTCTCCATAGGAAATTAGTCAGTTTAGAAGCCGATAAACCTGTGTCAGACAAAATATCCAGGGCATATTTCCTTTATGAAAGAAATATCCCATCCTATCTTCTAGGAATCTCTATACCCAAGAAATACTTAAGTGTATCAAGATACTTCATATGAAAACAAAAACTCAGGTCTTGAATTCAGAGATGAGCAACGAATAACTACCAGCAATGACCAAATCATCAACATAAACAAGTACATGCAAAGAAACTGAGCCACAAGTGAAAGAAAATAGAGAGTAATCGCCCTTACTCTGAACAAAACCAAATCCACATAAAGCCTGAGTCAATTTTTCACAACAATTACGAGGAGCCTGCCTAAGACAATAAATAGATTTCAGAAGGCGATAAACCTGACCAGGAGGCATAGGGTAGCCCAGTGGAGGTTGCATAAATACATCTTCATGCAAATCACCTTGTAGTAAAGCATTATGCACATCCATTTGTTGTAGTTCCAAACCACGAATGACTGCAATTGATAAAAATAGATGTACAAAACTCATCTTCGCAACAAGGGAAAATGTCTCAGTGTAGTCTTTTATTTCCTTCTGGTGATGTCCAAGAACCACCAGATGAGCTTTGTGACATTCAATAGTATCATAAAATTTGAACTTGGTACAATACACCCATTTACATCCAATTGAAGTCTTAACCAGAGGTAGAAGAGCCAAAAACTATGTCTGATTGCGCTCAAGAGCGTTAATCTCTCCAGCCATAGCATTACACCAATGAGCCTACTTCAATGTCTTAGAATAAGTAGTGGGATCTGCACTAGAAGTTATTGCACCCAAAAATCTAGAATGTGTACTAAAAATTTATCGTAATTTACACGATCAGTTAAAGGATAGAGAACACCAGGGGATTGTGACGATGCAGGTGTGATTATAGAAGTGGGGGGTATTAATATCATTAACAGAGTACACATAGTCTTCCAAATATTTAGGAGGTCGACAATCTCTAACACTGTGTCGTACAGAAGGTAGCTCGATCGTAGGAAGCGCCAAAGATCGAATCGGCGAGGCAGGCGGCAGAGAAGAAGTAGGCGGAGGAGACACTATGCGGGATGGTTAGGTTGATAACGGCATATCTTCAGGTGGCGTAGGTGGCGAGTGGTGACTGGCGATCGGCTGCACATTAAATGCATTCGGTGGGGATGCCGGCGGTCCATGTAGCGCGTTTGGGATCGTTTCGATCGACAGAAAAGCAGGCCAACAATCCAAATCATGAACCACCCGCAGCGGCTGGTATTCCGGTAGCGGTGAAGTGTCCGGGGTCGGCGATGGTGGAGTAGTAGATGGAACAGCATATGAAAACTAGTCTTCATAAAATTTAGCATCCCGATCATTGAAGAAGGTACTGGATACCAAATCATAAAGGAGATATCCTTTCTTTCCAATATAATACCCAAGAAAAGTACATTGTCGACTCCTTGGAGCAAACTTGTCATGATATCTTGGAATATAGGAGGCATAACACAAGCAACCAAAAATTTTCAGAAGCTTGTAGCTTTGAGTTTGTCCATTACGTAACTCAAATGGTGTGCGACCATTGAGTTGCTTCATCGGTGTCCAGTTAATCAGATAAGCAGTAGTAAGAACACATTCTCCCCAAAAATAAATAGGCAGATCAGCTTGAAAACGCAAAGCATGAGCCACATATAACAAATGACGATGCTTGCGTTCCACACGACCATTCTGCTGTGGTGTATCAACCATAAATGTCTCAAAATGATCCCAAATTCAGCAAGGTATGATCTCAAAGGCAAAGTTTTTGTTCCATTATTAGCACGAACATGACAGATATGGCGCCCAAACTGTGTCTTGATTGAAGCTCAAAATTCTCTAAATCTAGAGGCTACATCATACTTAGCCACTAATAAATAAAACCAAACAGCTCGGGAATAATCATCAAAAATAGTAAAAAATAAAATGCACAATTAGAAGATGGTGTACGATAAGGTCCCCACACGTCACAATGAATCAATTCAAACAAAGAACTAGCATTCGAAGAGCTCAAAGAGAAACTATGTTTACTCTGTTATCTCTATGACACACAAAGCAAGGGATAGAAGTAGTATTTGTGCAAAAATTAAGAGTAGGAACAGAAGAAAACACCGTATGATATGGATGACCAAGACGTTGATGGCATGAATTAGATGTTGAAACTATCATAACAGAGTGCAAGATATGAGAATGAGCACGTGTATCCAGAAGACAAAGTCAATAAACCCCCTTTCTGTTCACCCACGCCAATCACAATCCTCATTCTGATTTTTTGTAAAATGCAATAATTTTCAGTAAACAAAGCTCGACATTGTAAGGCAAACAACAATCTAGAGCATGGTAACAAGTTGTATTGTAGTGTAGGTATATAAAGCACATAAGTAGGAGTGATATCTCATGAGTGAAAAGAACCATATTGTGCAGTGGATGATAAGTATCCAACAGGAAGTAGAACATTAATAGAATAGGTAGTAGAAGTAATGTCAATCATAGAACCTTTGTCACCAGTCATGTGATATGAGGCTCCAGAATCGAGAATCCAAGGTAATGTAGGCTTACCTGACCCATGGTAAGAAGGGTAATTTAACTAATTAAAAAAATTAAGGGTCGTACTCTGTTGGTCGTCAGACAGAGAAGGGCTAAAATTAGATCGGGTAGGGGAGTCGCAGGCCGCAGACGCAGATCCTGGCAGGGAGGTGACGGCGCCAACGAAAAGAGCCATAAAAGAATTTATTTATTTTTAGTAAAATAAATAATAAAAAAACAAATCCATGCGCAGCAACCGGGGAGGAGTGCGTACATTTGCGCAATGGCGCGTGTTTCCACGTGCATATAGAGGGAAGGAGCGCGTCCGCTACAAACGCACATGACTTCACCCACCTTTTGTTAGTCGCGCGTGTGAATCTCACTTGTGCCTCACCTTAGTGAACAAACGACCTCGCCGGAAACTGTTTTAGGGAACGTTGATGCCATAAGTTGAAGCAAACGTCCTCGCAGGAAGAGGATGTCGACGGAGATTGGTGCAAGAGTACCTGTTGGATGGTTTAATGCCGAAGCAAATAGGAGAAAACCGAGAAAACTTTGATTCACCGGAAACTGGAAAAGAAAAAATCATATTCTTCGGCGGCAAAAATTGAACCTGAGTTGGTGCCAGTCGGAGAGCAGCTGAGCAAATATTGGCGGCGGGTTGGTGGTGGTAAACCCGCGTTGAATTTTTCTTCTTTTTTTGGTTAAAGAAGGAAAGGAATATCTGATCGGTGGGGTGTGGAGGTCACACGTGGACAATGGCAGCGGCGTTTACAGAAAAGTTTTAAAAATAAAAAATTTAGGGTCTCAGGCTTCTGAATTTTGGGCTTTGATACCATGTTAAATTTAAAAATATCTTGGGCTTCCATCTTAAACCAATTGGTACTAAGTGGAGGTGACCCAATGACCTTATATGTAAGTCATTGTCTTAGTAAGAAACCGATATGGGTTATATATTTCAACACGCTCCTGGCGTTCCAACATGGAAACACTCCACAACCCAATCGGGCCAAATTAAAGGAGATCCATGCAATGGCCCAATAACCCAGCCTGGGCTCTGATACCATATAGAAAATAATGGTAATAATGTGTTGTATTCATGTTCTAAGTTACATTATATAGAGGTACAATAACCTAAACGAAAAAGGAAATCTAATCTAATTACAATTCCAAATAATATTCACATAATATTGCTTGTTATTTAATAGAATCCTTTTCAAGATCGTGGTAATATCGATTTCTGACTTTATGTGCATGCAAGGGCCAACCATTGAACCATCTTCATCCTTCTCCAGTGCAACATATTTTCCGATTGCATTGCCGATCAACCTGGCTTATGCTTCATTTACAGTAAGCGTAGGTACACATTGTACATTGACTCAAAACGACCGTGTGGTAAACTGGATCTGTGACGCCACTATACCTTCATAGGATTCTTTAACGCCGAATAAAACTTCCAAAAAAAACCATGCCTCTCTCTCTAAAATCCAGGATTTGTCTATTGTTTTATAGGATTGAAACATTACTATATTGTCGCATAAAAACTTCCTGGTCATGGTATTTTTCATACCCAATGACGCTGGAACAGATTGAGAAACCTTGGCGACCAAAGCTAGACGAGATTGGGATCTGATGGAATTAAGCGACAAAGATTAGGGAAGGTTTTCACCTTTGTGAATGAGATGTTTGCACATTGGTGTTCAAGGGCTGACAAATCCATCATTGTTGAGAAGTCTCCTCGATCGAAATCTAGAATAGGTTTCACGTTGAATGAAATTTCCCTGTACAAAAACGTAAGAGAGAACCCTCTAAACCCTAATCGCCTGTTGACTTGGATAGAGAGAAAAACGAATGGGATGTCGAAAATTAATATGCATATAGTATTGGATATTAAAGGCTTTGCACTTAATAAAAAAAAATTCTTCAAATAAATGTTTTATGATAGGTATATAGTACAATTTAACAAATAGAGTGAAATTGGATATGAAAAGGTGTATCAATAGTTTCATACCATAAGAAATGAAATCTTGAATTTTATTTTTGTATTTTCCTTGCGTGGGAAAATAATAAATTATAATTATCACATTGATGATGTGATTTACCCATTGAGAGTGGTCTGATGTGGTCTCTACCAAATACTATTTTAACTTTAAAAAAATTTAAAAAATTATTCATCACCAATTTAAATTCGTTAACCATATCCAGAATACTCCACCTATATTGTTGAACTTAGATCAACTAGTCATTATTATGATTGATTCTCTCAATTTATTTTTTTCTACTATAAATATTTTTAATACGTTGTACGGAATCGATCAACGAATTTTACTTTTGACTCTCAAAATTTATCCTAACCTCAAAATTAAATTACATCTATAATTTTTAAAATATATTCATTTTTTAAAATCTTATAAAGCATACATATAGTACTGGTTATTTAATTCCTTAGATTTTTTCCAATTGTAAAAATTATGTATTTTTAATGATAGATGGAGAGTAGAGTTCAATAGTTAGACTAAAGCTAGATATGAAATCTTTATCAATAGTTTTCATACAGTAATAATAATTGAACATATTAAAATAATTAATTATCCATGATTGAAATTTGATGACTCATTTGGAAATATTGCACCCATAATTTTAAATGGAGTTCAACTAGTTATTATTAGAATTGATTCTCATATTATTTTTTCTCTATTATAAATGTTTATGATGGGCTAGAATGTATCAATCAATTAAGAATTTTATATTGATTCCAAAAATTAAATATGTTTATAATATTAGAATTTTGTTAGAGAGCTATTTTATTTCACACCATCACTGATTTGTGTTCAAATATAATTGAAATGAATATGGAGATGAGAAGGAGGAAGTTTGATTCCACAGTGCGAGGATCCTTGGCTCAAAAAGAATCCCCCCAATATTCAAGCCGTACAAATCAAACACTAGTCGGAAAATTCTTGTAAGTCGTCATTATTCTCTCCTAGACAACCAATCATTTAAAAATTTTCCTTGGTGATTTGGGTTATGACTTTTGGCAACTGGGCCAGGCAACCCACGGATAGCACGCACCAGCCCAATATTAAGCACGTATGGCACACGTACGTTTGAGGCCCGGGCACGGCCCGGGCACGAACTAATGGGCTTCGTTGCAGCCCTTGGCAATGAGTTGAGCAAATTTGCGGACCTGAGCATGACACGAACTCAGTGTGGAAGGTTCATTCCAGTATAAATTATGGTAGTTTATAATGGATTTAATAAAAACATGTTGTTGGTGGAAACTAAACCCATGAAATTCAAGTCATAATTATTCAATATATCACATTCGTAATTTATTTGAGTTGTTTAATTATATAGTTATATTATATTAAATATATTTTATAAAAGGATTTCCAAATAAAAATAAATTAAATAAATTATTCATTTTTATATTTTATTCATTAAATACGACAATATGATGTGATAAAATGTAATGAATTATAATGTTGGAACTGTTATGAAAGGTGCAAGCTAAAATTTTAAGATATGCTTAAATAAATTTTATTAATTAAAAAACCAAATGAGTTCTAATGTATTGATGAATGAATAAAATAAATTAAAACATCTAATTGTTCAACTTCTAACTTAAATTTTCAACACATATTATTTTTTAACATATCTTATATGATTAATTTTGCATATATTTATTTTACATGTAATTAAATTTAAATTTATATTAAATAAATATTAAATGAAAGACTAAATTTAGTTCTCCGATTTAACTCAATTAGACAAGCCCGACACGATTCAACACGTTGAACAAGCATGGCATGACACAAAAAGCATGAAACATGAGTTCGGCCTGCGAGCCAAGTTTTATTTTAATAGCATGACACGAAACAGCATGAAGCACGTGTGCGGATTGCGAGCCGAGTTTTATTTTAGTAGCACTGCACGGAACAACATGAATCACGATAGGCATGCACGAGCACGATAGTGGGCCTCAAATTATATAAGGACGAAGACACATCACAAGAACGACACAACCACAACACGAAGCCAACTCTACTCAAGGTTAGGGTGACTACTCTAGAATCATTCTTTTTTTTATTATGTCGAGAAAAGAGCTGAAGAGATAAGATGTTGTTATATTTGAATTTTTTAGTTTTATGGTTAAATGCTAAATTGAGATCTTTTCTCTTAAGAGATCTATGTTTAAAAAAACTCATGAAGAATCGTTATTTGTGCTATGAAGAATTGTTCAAGGGGATTTGTTTGCCTAATATCAGGTTTTATGCTATAGTTATTTTAGAATGTTATTTGTTATTGTACCTTTTACCTCTAAAAGAGATATATTATTATTATTATTATTTCATTTTTATAATTATATTCACTCAAATTATTCAAAATGTGATGATTAATTTGTTTAATGGAAGAGATTTGCTTATGCCTTTACAAGGCTTGTGGAGGGATTTTTTTCACAACAACTATTGCTGAAAGATCGATAAGGTAACGTTTGGAAGGTGAAGGTTGAAAATTTTGAAGATCGGATATGCATTGTCGGCAATTGGCCAACATTCGTCAAACAAAGCTTGTGGTGACGGGGGATGTTCTTCTTTTTCGACACGACAGGGGTCATGTATTTTAGGTGACTTTATTAGGATTAGTGATGTGTGCGATTAGTGTTGTTTATTTGGTGTATTAAATTGAGATTTTATGGCAATAATGTGCACTTTAGTTGTGTTTTCTGTGCAGATTTGATAATTGGAGAATTTTGGAGTTTAAAAATATATATGAGAAATTGATACGACGGGGTCACGTATTTTATGTGATTTTATAAGGATTGGTGATGTGTACGATTAGTGTTGTTTATTTGGGCTATTAAATTGAGGTTTTATCGGAATAATGTGCGCTTTATGTGTATTTTCTGTGCAAATTTGATATTGATGAATTTTGGAGATGAAAGTATAAATAAGAGAAATTAATACGACGAGGGTGGTCACGTATTTTATTTGACTTTATTAGGATTGTTGATGTGTGCGATAAGTATTATTTATTTATAGTATTAAATTAAGCTTTTTTGGGAATAATGTGCACTTTTGGTGTGTTTTATGTGCAATTTGAGAATTAGAGAATTTTGGAGATGAAAGAAATAAAGATGAGAAATTGAAGGATTTTTGAGCATTTAAATCAAATCTTAACACTACACTATTTTTCCCACTGGAATGTTTGATGAGATAGCGTTGGGGTGGAAAAATAAACCTGTAACCTGCGGGTCAAGCAGGTTATCTTGTTTTAAACCCGAGCAGGTATGGTTAAAATGGGTGATGAGTTAAATGGGTTATGGGTCAAATGAGTATTTGAAAATATGGGTTGAGCGGGTTGGGTTTGCGGTTAATTGCGGGTATACCCATATGGGTTAAAACACGCGAGTTTACCCATATGAGTTTGATATATAAACAACATGGGTAAATATATGGGTTGAAACGTGTGGGTTTACCCATATGGATTTGTATATAAACTCATATGGGTCACTAAAAGCGTTGAAACCCGCGGGTTTCACCCAAATAGGTTGGTATATAAACTCATATGGGTTCATATGTGGGTTGAAACCTGCGGATCTTCCCATTTTTGACAAATTAGTTGAATAATTATTTACCCACGGGTTGAGCTGGTTTTGACCTGACCCATTTTTGACAAATTAGTTGAATAATTATTTACCCACGGGTTGAGCTGATTTTGACCTGACCCATTTTTGACTTGACCCATTTTTGACCCATCATAAAATTGGATGAAATGGGTTATACCCATATTTTTTAACAATCCATATTACCTGTGTGTATTCAGCTCGACCGCCCGTTTCCCACCCCCAGGTAGTGTGTTTCAATTGATAATGAATTTCATTATCCAGCATTTAAAAAAGAGAAGCAATAAGAAGAAAATGAAGATTTGAAGAAATAATGAAGAAAATATTACTTCTTGATTTTTGGCATGTGTAATTTAATAATTTTAAGAAAGGAAAATTTTTATTTTTCTTATTATTATTTAGTTAGGTATAAGAATAATAGTAGTTTCCATAAAATTTTATTTACTTTCCAATTTTCTTTAGAGAATTGGGAAAGTAGGGTTTAAGGACATGTATATATTCGCATGCAAGGGGCGGACGGAGATATACCTGTCGAGACATTAGTTGATTCAGTCGTTTTATTTTTCCTATGTTATAGTTGCCGCTGCAGGTTATACGTTTGGGATAAATTGTGAATAATTGTCTGGCTTCGTTATTTTGTGCGCACAGGTTTCTTAGTTTCACGGGTTGGTTAGTTTTGTTTTCATTGTTATTAATTTATTATATTACAGATGTTTTATTAATATATTATTAATTTGTTTAGTTTTATTATTAAAGCTAATTTATGTATCGGCATATAATAACGAGCATTAGGTTATGAATCGTGAGACCTAATTGTTTATAATTGATTCCTATGTGTTCTTCATTGCTTTTTGGTTTAATTTATTCTTAATTTATTTAATCCCGATCAACTTGAATATTGTTTACATATTGCTATCTAATTCAACCAATACGTAAAAGTTGGAAAGGGTTAGAAAGTGGCGAGTTCTTATGGAAGCTATGCAGATAACTAGATAAGTATGTAGAGCAAGAGTAGGAACAATTAAGTGCGCGTTACTACTTCCAAATACTTGGGTAATTGCTATAATAGGTTATTTTCATTCTTCATGCTATCGAGGTGTGTATCTAGCTCAGCGAATACTTTCCGGGAGCATCTTTGTAAGAGAAATGATTAGTTGATTATAATTGGTGAATTGTCGACAAGGTAATAAAAAATTGGGAGGGTTCAACAAATACCTTCCGTCCTATAATTGATAGATGCATATGAATTGATTTATCTTTGTGCCGATGATCGATGTTTAACCAACGTGAGTTGTTCCGAACCGATTACATTCATCATATATTTTCTAGATTATTATATTTGTTAGATTGCATTTTGATTCATATTTTGATATTTTGTTAGTTTTATATTAGTTGTTAAAAACAATCTCAAAATTAAGGCGTGGTGCCTACACCAAAAATATTCTATATTAGTAATTATTTTTTATTATAGTTACTGCTCTATTGCTCGTTGGATCGACTCTGCTGACTACTGTGCTAATTTCATCATTCGATTTTTTTCATATTATTTTGGTGAGTGAAATGACGTTCACCGAAATCCCGA
Organism: Rubia tinctorum; assembly: GCA_032355605.1. Lineage (NCBI taxonomy): Eukaryota > Viridiplantae > Streptophyta > Magnoliopsida > Gentianales > Rubiaceae > Rubia > Rubia tinctorum. The sequence goes on from JAULKM010154926.1 coordinate 15,679, forward strand.
CATTACCGGTGAAGCAAATGTCAAGAATATTACTACCATAGATGACAACATGCCAAACATCCTCCATGTGACATGGAAAGTCCTATTACTAGAGCAAGAATGAAACTTAGAGATGCAGATTTAATTGTTTGGATTGATCAACTTCATGATGAAGCATTGAAATGTAAATCAACATCGATAATATCTTGGATTAATGGTTCAAGATTATCGAAGTATTGAAGCCAGCGGGAATAACACTATACTATTTTTTCCCACCGGGCGTTTATTGAGGTAGTTTGATTGTTGTAAATTATTTCATTTTGAATTTTAGATATTAAACTCAGCCACGTGGGCCTTGGAAGAGTTTAATTTTGAATATCAGTCTAATTAGGGTATAGAATATTCAGTTTTTATTTGACTAGAAATAGATTTGGTAAGATTAGATAAGGCGAAAATATTCATTCAAGACTTAGCTTGATGAATTTTGGCCATATTCAGATTATTTTTAATATTTTAGTTAGATATAGTTTTCGCTTCTTAAACCTACCATAAATCTTTTGGGAATTACCAAATCCCGCTCTGTTTCTAATTAGGGTTTGGCCGAGTTTCACCCTATAAATAGGGGAGGCCATTCACGATTTTTTCACACTTTTTATAAATTTTATATTCAGAATTTTTGAGTTTATACTCAATTTCTTGCGATCGTTTTCATTGTTTCTTAATCCTGCGGGTTATATATAAGTATCAATACCCTTTATTTGTGAACTAATCCGACGAGCTAGTTAGTGAACAAATTTTCCAGTTGAGAGGCAATTCCGATGGCTAGTTGGTGATCAATCTGTGTGGATAGATTAAAGTTTGTGAGCCCTTAATTCGGTCTAAGATCCAATCCAATTCCTCAATCCAGAGTGTTCGCAAGGAGATTCATATAAGCCGGGGAACGGTTAGTCAATTTCTATTTATTTTTACCTAATCATTATGTTTGTTAGTCCATGGTTTATGAGCAGATTGTAAAATCAAGAATTGATATTTGATTTGGAAATAGAGAAGACAGCCAAACATAACAAGAAAAGAGTGAAAAAAGAGTAAATTAGATTATGCTGCACAGGCTCAGTTTTGCCAAACTGACACCTGCGAACCTTGGTTTGGCCAGACAAGCACCTGCGACCTCAGTTTGGTCTATCAGCCCCCTACAACCTTCAGTTTGGCTAACCAGCCCAGGGCAAACAGAGTCTGGCATTAAGAATTCAGCAGCACCTGAATCGATCAAATCCTTGTTACTAATGTCAGTTATTCCGAGTCGATTACATTAATCATATATTTTCTAGATTCTTATATTTGTTAGATTGAATTTTAATTCATATTTTGTTAGATTGAATTTTAATTCATATTTTGTTAGATTTGCTTGTTAGAAAAATTCTGAAAATTAAGGCGTGGTGGCTACACCAAAAGTGTTCTATATTAGTAGGTATTTTTATTATTGTTATTGCTCTATTCCTCGTGGTATTGACTCAACTTACTACTGTTATAATTTCAACAGTAGAGTTTGCAAATTATTTTGGTGAGTGAAACAACATTCACCGAATTGGTGCCGCTATCGGGGAACTGATAATTAATTTCTATTTAATTTTAACTTCTAATTTTGTGTTAGTGCTTGGTGTAAAAGAAGATCATTAAAGACAAAATTGATATTTTATTCGGAAATAGAGTATACTGCCAAGGAGAACATAAAAGAGTGAAAGAAATTAAATTAGATTCAGCTACACATGCCCAGTTTTGCTAAAAAGGCACCTGCAACCCTCAGTTTTTCCAAACGAGCACCTGCAACCTTCAGTTTGGCCAAATAGCCCCCCGCAACCTTAAGTTTGGCCAAATAGAGCCTACCATTAAGAATACAGCACCATCTGAATTTGAAAGTTACACTAAAATGGAAGAAAGATGTTAGTTAAAAATCTTAGGAACAATGCAAATAATCCTTACATGTGGGAACTCACTGGATATAGTGAAGAAGATCTTCCCACAGCCATTCAGTTGCTAGAGAATCCCATTGAGATCAAGCTAGCGTTATTAAATGTTCTTTCTAAATTTCATGGAATACAGAAGACCCATAAAACTTCTTAAGTTAATTTATCAAAATTTGTAAGGTGCAGAATAGGCCGAATAATGTCACCAAGGATCAATTCATGATGGTTGAATTTTCTTTCAGTCTTTCAGAAGCTGCAAACCAATAGTTTTCTAGATTACTGCCTAACTCCATTTCGACATGGCCTGAACTGAAGAAGATTTTATTGGAGTATTATTTCCCAGCCACCAAAACAATTGATTAATGGTTTCAACAATCAACTCAAGGGAAATATTTAGCTGAAAAGCTGGCATGATGATGACCATGTTTCAAAATCAACAAAAAAGTGCCAAGAAGACTGAGGCTAAATTAGAGGAACATATATGAAAAAAATTCTCCATTATCGAATTCGATGAACGAGCTTAGAACTAAACAACTGGGATTACCATCTCAAATGCAGTTGAATCTACGAGAAAGTGTAAATTGGATCCCTTTGAGGAGCGGAAAAGAAATTGTTGCACAATTTCCAAATTTTGCAGCCAATTTGAAAGAAGAACAAACTGATACATGGCTCAGTTTGTCAAAACATGATCAATCAGCTATATCACTCCCCTCAAATGAACAAATAGGACTCAATTTGTCCAAAACACTTCTTGCGACCTTCAATTTGGACAAACAAAGCAAACCAAATGAAAACACAAGGCTCAGTTTGGCCAAACAAGGCGCGAAGAAAAATGTGAAGGTAAATTAGATGAACAACAGGGGTAAGTAAAAGATTGAGTTTAAAAGACCTATCTATAAAAAATTTACCGCCATTTCCTTGCAGGTTGGAGAGAAAGAATGAAGAGTCTATAGATTTTTTTGAAATATATTTTTTGAAAAATGGAGATTAATCTTCACCTCTTGTAGGCTATAAGACTACAACCCATGAGCTAATTTTTGAAAGATTTTATTTCAAGGAAACCAAAGGACTCAAGCTAGATCATCATGGGTGAGTTGGTTTCAGCAATGATACACAGAGACTTAACACTGCTTGTAACAATCTGGTTATGATTTATTTACTGTGTTATATTGGAGATAAAAAATATTGAATCTTCTATGTCTGATTTAAGTGTTTCTATTAATGTAATGCTTTTATTTGTGCATAAAACATTGAATGAAGCGGACATGGTGGATATTAGAATAGTAATACAATTGGCAAATAGATCTTGTGTATATCCTGATGGCTTGTTTGAGAATGTTCTCGTAAGAGTGAATGAGTTTATTTACCTGGTGGATTTTTATGTGGTTAAAATGAATCATACTTGTGGTTAGGGAATCTCGGGTGAGTTGTTGGGTATACCATTCTTAAGGACAAAGAACACGATAAATAATTTAGGTAAGGGAACAATATGTTTTGATTATTATGGTGAAAAATTACATTTAGTATTGATGGAGCAATGAAAAAACCTAAAGACACTACAAGAAAAATGACCTATTACTTCGCCCCTTTTACCTAAAATTTTTAACCCTAAATAACCGAGGTAAAAAGTGCTTTTACCTCGTATATTATTTTTTTGAAGTAAAAGGTTTTTTTAAACTTGGTTTTTTAAAATATGAGGTAAACAATTGATTTTTTACCTCGGTTGTTATGGGAACCGAAGTAAAAGGTTAAAAACCAAAGTAAATAATGTTACCAAAACATGTGCGACATTGCCAAGTCGTTCCAATTGGTGGACCAATTTTTCATAAATTGTCATTTGCACCAACATGGGTTCCGATTGACTATCGAAGTTGCAGGTATGTAAAATATACGAATTAAAGAATTTGATGCTGTTAGGAAAAATGAAAACAAAAGATGGTGGTCGTGCACTTCTCCTCATTTCGGCGTCCCTCTTCTCCCAATATCCTGTTAACATGATTAATTTAGGGGCATGTAAAGGGGCAATTAGGAATTATAGTAGCTAGGAATCGTTGTGCTACAAACATCATAGAAATCAAAATTAACTATCGTAAACATCCAATACACCCTTTCTTCAATTGTTTTTAATTGTAGAATTATAAAACTGTTTTATATAATCATGCACATATCAAATCACACATAAACACAGTCAATTATATAATTTTTTGAATAAGATAGTTAGATAATTTGAAAAATAGTAGTCATAAACATATCCATACAATTTTTACATAAATTCAAATTAGACTTATCTAAGTTCAAACAATAGTTAAAAAGCAATAAACTCAATCAGCACAGACAATGATGACCGTGAAGATGCTTGGCCCCCCAACATGTAGCACCTCGAAGAACAAAGTGTCCCCGATGCATAGGTTGTTTCCCCTGAGGAACTTACCGAAATCCTTTGGGGAAACGACATTGATCCTACCTTGCCCCGAGTAAGTCATACACCAGTGTGTCCCATAGCACCTCAGCACCACGGGAGTCTTCTCAGTCAGAAAGAGTGATACAATCTCACACGGGATATACTGAGCCACAAACCATTTAAAATTATAAATATGCATATATATAAATATATGTGCATCAACAAATAAAAATTATTTTAAAAACATTTCAAATGTAGGGGTTTTCCCAAAGTTCTGCTGCTAGAGTGTGCAGTTGAAAAGTGGGTTGTCCAGGTCCATTGTATAATGCTCGACGTCAAACAAAACAGGCCCCGTGGTACGACGTTATGCGGTTAACTGTACAGAAACTAAAAAGTATTAAGTTGTCAAATTTATAAAGTGTGAAGATGTGTTAGGTAGTAAATATGTACATTTGTGAAAGACATGAAAAAGGTGGATTAGACGATCCTTCACAAGCCATCAGTACTGCATCAAAATGGAAAATGTTATGTGTCCTGTGGAGTGCAACGTGCACCTTCAGAAACGTCGTCACAGGTGCATGTCGCCCCAAACCAGTGGGATGGCTGACATGTACATGTAACTCCACAAATTAGTCGGTTAGACTGACGACAAGAAAGATACAAGATCGAACTCGCATATGTATATAAATTGTACAATTAAATGCATTATTTGACATTGGTAAAAAGTTGTTAAAGCCCAAGAATAACGGATAATAATGCGACGCCACAAACTAAAGATAATCTACTGGAAATAAGATTTTACGACTTCGCACATTAATCACATGAACATATTTGTGGAAGGCAGATGAGCGACATCGCATATATCAGAGGAATCTACGAGAAGCAACATATACAACCGGAAAAATGAAGCATAATCAACATCATATTAAACAAAAAACCTTTGCCAACATACAAAAACACTGTACCTATATCTAAACTCCAAGAAAGGGCATATTGTCATAAGGTCGAGACAAAACTAGATGGCCAAAAAATCAAATTCACAGACCAAAAATCTGACATTGTATAGTGAGAATTCAAAAAGTTGGGTGTTAGGAGATAAGTAGGAACAAACCTTTTTCCCGAGTAGAGAAGATAAGGAGGAAACTGGAGACTGTTGGAATTCGAGGGAAACTTGTGAGTGAATGGTTGAACGGACTTTTAGGGTCCCCTTATTTATACCCGTTTCAAAGTGACGTAGTTTCGAACCATTGTGTTGTCTGCCTCGATATATGCAACACCACAAAGTTGTTGGTTTAGGCGACATGTTGTCAAAAAGTTGGCGATGTCGCAGACTTTGGTAGGCCTAAATATTTCAGCCCACCAAGAAGCCAGTAAATAGTTCGAGTTTGCTTCGGTAATTATTCCCAGCACAAATTTTGCAATACAAATTTTCTAGTTCAGCACTGATTGAAACAAGGGTTCAGAAATTTTGGTTACTTTTGTTATTGATACTACAATTAAAACTTCGTGCGTGTGTTTGGTTAGATACTAGGAAATGATGAACATCAAAATAACATATCTTACAAAAGGATTATTAAATAAATATTGAATATCATAATACATCAAAACTAATCTTGTTTGAAATACAAATTAACACAAGTAATATCAATAGGGAAGAATTTCGACATCGAAAACTACAGAGCCAACATCATTGACTAGCTTGAAGTAGAGTGTGTCCCCCTAATGTGAGTTCCTCGCCAATAAGGAACAACTCAAAACCCTTCGGCGTATGGGTTTTAGCCTCCTGTTCCAAGAGTAATTCATGTGGTACTCCTATGTGTTGCATCTGAGCAGAGTAGGAAATTTGTACGGCGGTAGGAGTTTCATAAATTGCCTAGGGACGTATTGAATTTTGAACAAAAAACATTGTTCATTTAATATGAAAGTAAATTATAGAAAAATAGTTATGAAAATAATTTAAAAATATGTGAGGGATTACTTACCCGAATGGAAATGTCCCCAAAGTTTGTCAACATTAAGGTGTGGATGAAATGAGAAATGATGTCCCCAAATGTAGTTCGCGGACGTTCATCGTGCGAATCACTGTGCATCTATTAATGGAGAGAATATTTATAAATTTAATTTGAATCTTGGTAATACAAGCTAGAAAATTCAATTTAAATGTTAAAATTAAAGCGCTCACCACGACGGGAGAGTATTACGAACTAGCACCACCAAACATAAATCCCAAAATTTATATTTTAATGATTCATTACAAATAAATTCCAAAGTAATAAACTAATATATGGATGCGACATTTCTAAGAGACTTCGCACAAAGGTCAGTAAAAAAAATTTAACAAATTCGTGTGTGACGTCATATACTATAAAAGCATAAAAAATTATGAATAAGCAAAGTCGCTGACTGATTGGTATAACCAAATGGTTAACCGGCAAGTATGCGACGTCATATGTTGGATCAAATGTTATACTGTTTATGAGAAAGCGACATCGCACACAAATCAGTTTAAATGAATAGTTTACTGATAAGAGTGTGACGTCATATGTGACCTGACCTAAAGAGATTATGAACAAGCAACGTTTCACACTTGTCGCTGAAACTGAAAGAGGAACGATTGACAGGAGATGTCGCATTCATGGAACATAGCAGCTTTGACTATAGCAGAAAACAGGCAAACAATGAGAACCTAAGCAAAAACATTTTAGCCATGAACCTAGTCGACATTATAACACCCCATAACCTAATCAATGAACCATAATTCATAGACACATCCTTACATGAAGAAAATAACACATTCAAACAAATTATACATAAAAAATTCAAAAGTAATTTTAAAAAAATTAAAATGTAAACTAACCACATGTAGAAACCATACAATTAAAGAGGATGGGTAGGATGACTATTGGGATTCAAAGGAGACTTGAATATTTAAAGCAGATTATGAGTTAGGGTCAATATATATAGTCGTTACGATCCTTGTTTGTAAGTTTTACCAAGATATTTTATTCTTTGTACTTCATACCATTAATGGGACACCATTAGGTGTTGAACGACTAAAGGAGTCATTAGTGAGGTTTAGCGAGAGATGTCGAATTCACTCTCGTAAACTACTATCAAAGAAGAGTACAAGATTTATCTTCACAACAAGTAGTAAAAGTGTTGAATAGGTTATATGGTCAATGATAGATTGAAGGCTTGGAAGCATAAGTCGATTCCTCTCAAGATCTAGTAATTCGTATTTAACCTCATTTTAGTGATTGCTGTTTAATAAGTAGATTTACATGGTTTTCTAGTTTAACTTGTCTTTAAATTGATTATGTAGAAAAACCAATCCAAAACCCCCATCTTTATGTGCTTTTATATATATATGTATACTTTTATATCTAGCGTGGTATTTACCATCATATGAGCAAACGCTTAGGAAAATCCCTTATCTCCGTGGACAACCTCGATTTTCCATTATCTACTTAGTTGTAGTTAAGAGCACTTTAGGGCTTAAAATAGTAACTTTGAGAGGTACGGCGACGGCCTCCCAAATTTTGGCACCGCTGCCAGGGACGGGGAGTATATTTTAAAGTGTTTGAGCATATTATGTATGAAAATATGCTACTTGTGAATATTTGTTAGTTTACTTTTATTTGGTTTTTATTTGATCTTTTTTTGGCTTGGAGACGTATTGTTTGATTTCATGGTGTATGGTTCGTACTCGATCCTCTTCACAAGAACCCTTACACTACGACCATGAGTTAGAGTTGAACTTGAGAAGGGATAGGAGGCTTTAGTTGGAAAGTGTGAATAAAAACCCTCATAGCGACCATTTTACAACATCTTCTACCTCAATGGATCATCGCGAGGAGCAAGATGGTGAAATTAGGGGAGGAATACCTCAACATTCTCTCCTTCAAGGGAGGAACATCCTGGTGAAGCCAATTCCAATGCGGGAGGTTATGGCTCCCAATCTAGAGCACCAACCAATGTGCATCATATATCCGGTGGTTGGAGCTCACAACCATCATGAGTTGAAGTCCAGATTGATAAATTTGCTACCATCCTTTCTTGGTAGGCAAGGGGAAGGTCCCAACAAACATCTCATTCATTTCTATATGGTTTGTAGTGGGATGCTTCCCGAGGGAGTGAAGGAGGGGCTATACATGTTGAAGGCATTCCGTTCTCCTTGCGAGATGCCGCTAGATATGTGCTTCATTATCTTCCACCCGGGAGCATTACTTCATGGATTAAGTTGAAGAGGAAGTTTCTCTCAAAATACTTCCCGACTTCGAAATCTGCCATCTTGAAGAAGGATATAAGCAACATCATCCAATGGCATGAGTAATCCTTTTATGACTTTTGGGAGAGGTTAAAAAAGCTTCTTGCTAGTTGTCCGTATCATGGCTATTTGGACGGGGATTTAGTCTACTACTTCTACAATGGTCTTCTTGACCAAGATCAAAGGCTAGTGAGGGAAGAATGTGGTGGTTCTCTTAGGATCAAATCCTCTAGGGAAGCTATGGATCTTTATGAGGAGCTAGCCGAAAAGTCGAAAAACTTTAGCTCAAGAGCTGATTTGAGGAGGCAAAATTCCAACAATGAAAGTGCCTCTTCCAACCATGGAAAGCATGAAGACCAAGTGTTGAATCTCACCTCTATGGTCAAGGCGTTGATGACTCAATCTGGGATAAAATCTCATGTGAAGTCTTGCAAGATTTGTTCTTATCCACATCTAATGGATTCATGTATGACTTTTCAAGATGATTATGTGGAGGAAGTAAGTGCTATGGGGTGGCAAGAAGGCTAGGGGTACCAAAATCAGGGGTACCAAAATCAAGGGTATCAAGGCTACCAAGGAGATGGAGATTACCAAAACCGGCCTTACAATGCATCTAACCAAGGTCACACAAATCTTCTATATGGGAATGCACAAGGTAGCCAAAATGTTCAACCTTACCGTCCTCCTCAACAATCATATCGGCCACCTCAACCGCAATACCAAAGGCTTGATGATAAACCCCACAATACAGGCAAAAGTTAGGGGATGTCAAAGGAGAAAATCATGCAAGCTATTGGGAAGTTGACAATGTGTTCAGGAAAGAATGAGAATCACCAAGAGAAGATCTACTCTAGTATCAAAAATATAGAGATGCAAATGAGCCAAATGGCTCAAATCTTGAGTCGAATGGAGGCAAGAGATTCAGGAAAACTTCCATCTCAACCAGAGCTCAATCCTCGACAAAATGTAAGTTCTATCACTTTGAGAAGATGTAAAGAGGTTTGCGATTCCCGCGAGAACGAAGTTGTTGAAACCAAACCCGTTGTGGTTGAGGTATTTGAAAAGGAAAATGAAGATGATGAAGAGGCGGAGAAAAAGGCCAATGAAAAAGTGAGGACGGGAAAGGAGAAGGAAGAGGATATTACAATTCAACAATTGACATCCATTCCCAAACCTTCATCCCCTATTCACAAGAAGGCAAATGTGGTGGAAATCTCTCCATATAAACTGGAACCACCATTTCCGGGAGCTTTGAAGGAAACGAGGAGGAAGGAGGACAGCAAGGACATGTACGAAGTCCTTCATAGATGTGAGGTAAATATTCCTCTCTTAGATGTCATTAAACAAATTCCTAGCTATGCAAAAATTCTTAAAGAATTATGTGTCGTGAATAGAAAGCAAAGGGCCAAAAATAAGCTAACAAAAAGGAGAAATGAGAATGTTTCAGCTTTGTGCAAAAAGGAGTTACCACCTAGATGTAGCGATCCCGGTATGATCACAATATCTTGTGTGATTGGCAACACACATTTTGAAAAGGCCATGCTTGATGTAGGTGCATCTGTAAACGTAATTCCTTATTCTTTATATGAGAGCCTCAATTTAGGTACATTGCATTAAACCGGGATGGTGATCCAATTAGCCGATCGTTCTAGTGCATATCCTAAAGGTATTGTCGAGGATGTATTGGTTAAGGTGGATTCCTAAATATTCCCCACGGATTTCTATGTCTTAGATATGGAGCATGATAAACATGCCGCCCCAATTTTGTTGGGCATGGCCTTTTTGAAAACCTCTAGGACAATGATTGATGTGCATAATGGTACTCCTCACCATGGAATTCGATGGGATTAAAGTAGAGTTTAACATAAATGACTCTATGAAGTATCCTAATGAAGGATATGCTTGCCATGTTTATATGTTATAGCGGATGTTGTGCAAGATGTTTTTGAATTGAGTGGTGATGATTCCTTGCTAGTTTCTCTTGAATGTGATAATCATGATGCATAAAATGTATATTCTATCAGTGCTTACTTGAAAGAAAGTTTTGAGGACTTGAATGAGCATCCAAAGATGAATTCGAACCATCATCCTTTACCTCTTGAGGAATCCAAGAAACCAGAACTCTTGCCATCAATGAAGAAGGCCCTGGTGATTGAGCTTAAACCTTTGCCAAGTGACCTCAAGTATACATTTCCCGGGGAAAGGGAAATACTCCCAATCACTATTTCGAGCAAACTTACCAAGGAGCAAGAGGAGAAGCTAGTGGAAGTTTTGGGGAGGAATAAGGAAGCGATTGGATGGACTATTGCCAACATCAAAGGTATTAGCTCGTCAACTTGTATGCACCTAATCTTGTTGGAAGATGATCCAAAACCTGTGCGACAACCTCAACATCGTTTGAATTCACCTATGAAGGAGGTGGTAAAGGCAAAGATCCTCAAATTGCTTGAAGCTATCCAATTTCAGATAGCAAATGGGTAAGTAAAACACAAGTGGTGCCAAAGAAGAGTGGAGTAAAAGTTGTTGAAAATGATAAGGGTGAGATGGTGCCCACTCGCGTCCAAGATGGGTGGCGCGTTTGCATTGATTATCAGAGGTTTAATATGGTAACCCGGAAAGATCACTTCTCGTTACCATTCATTTATCAAATGCTTAAGAGGCTTGCGAGTCACCCATATTATTGCTTTTTGGATGAGTATTCGTGGTATTTTCAAGTGGCCATTGCCCCGGAAGACCAAGAGAAGACAACCTTCACGTGCCCCTTTGGTACGTTTGCTTACCAGCGTATGCCTTTCGGGCTATGTAATGCCCCCACCACTTTCCAAAGGTGTATGGTATGCATTTTCTTAGAATTTGTTGAAAATTTTGTTGAAGTATTCATGGATGATTTTACTGTTCATGGTAATTCTTTCGATAATTGTTTAGAAAATTTAGCACAAGTTCTTAAGCGTGGCATTGATACCAATCTTGTGTTAAATTCTGAGAAATGTCACTTTATGGTAGAACAAGGGATTGTCTTAGGCCACATTGTTTCCTCCAAGGGTATTGAGGTAGACAAGGAAAGATAGACACAATTCAAACCTTGCCTTGTTCTACTAATGTGCGCAAAATGCTTTCTTTTCTTGGCCATGGAGGATTTTACCGCAAGTTCATCAAATATTTCTAAACAATTGCATCTCCTTTGTGCAAGTTGTTGTAAAAGGAGGTGGAATTTGTGGTGGACAACGGTTGCAAAGGGACCTTCGATTCATTGAAAGAAAATTTTGTCTTGGGCCCTGTTATTCAACCTTCAGATTGTTTCTTGCCTTTTGAGATCATATGTGAAGCAAGTGATTACACCGTCGGAGCGGTGCTTGGTCAAAGAGTTGGGAGAATGCATAACGCCCTTTACTATGCATCCATGACTCTCAATGAGGCCCAAAGGAACTACTCCACCACTGAAAAAGAATTACATGCTGTGGTATTTTCCTTAGAAAAGTTTCGATCTCATTTACTTGGTACCAAAGTTATTGTGTACACTGACCATGCAACTCTTCGTCACTTGATAATGAAGAAAGAGGCCAAGCCAAGGTTGATTTGATAGATTTTACTTTTGGGTGAGTTAGACTTGGAGGTCTGAGACAGGAAGGGTACAGAGAACCTGATGGCAGATCATTTAAGCTGTTTGGTTCCATACAAAAAAATTGAGGTAATGTCACCGGAAATGGATCATGTTCTTGAGAAATTCCCCGATGAACAATTTTTCTCAATCGGAAATCTCCCTTCGTGGTATGCTGACATTGTGAATCTTTTTGTTTCTGGTAAATTCCCTCATTTTACTAAAGCTCAAAAAGATAGGCTGAAAAGTGATGCTAAGTATTATGTGTGGGATGATCCCTTTTTGTGGAAACATTGTGTTGATCAAGTAGTTAGGAGATGCATCCCCGATAGTTAAGTGCATTCAATTCTTGCTTTTTTCATTTATATGCATGTGGCTGTCATTTTTGAGCAAAGAGGACCGCTAGGAAAGTTTTAGAAACTGGTTTTTATTGGCCTACTTTGAATAAACATGCATACACTTTTTGTAAAGCTTGTGATAACTGTCAGAGAATAAGAAATATTTCATCCAGAAATGAGATGCTCATAAACCCATACTGTATTGTGAAATTTTAATGTATGGGGCATTGATTTTGTGGGACCTTTCCCTAACTCTTATGGCTTTACATATATTCTATTTGCTGTTGATTATGTTTCAAATTGGATTGAAGCAATACCCACTAGGACTGATGATTCGAAACTGAATGCTGATTTCTTAAAGGATAACATCTTCTCTAGGTTTGAGGTCCCTCGAGCCTTGATTAGTGACCGTTGCACCCTTTTTTGTAATCGGACAATCAAGGCCCTTTTGAAGAAGTACGGTGCCACACACAAGACTTCCACAGCCTACGACCCACAAACTAATGGCCAGGCCAAAGTTTCCAATTGGGAAATCAAATCCATTCTTCAAAAAATGGTTAACCCTAACTTGAAGGATTGGAGTTCACAGCTGAATGATCCCTTGTGGGCATATAGGACGACGTACAAGACACCAATCGGTATATCACCATACCGGTTAATCTTTGGGAAACCATGTTATTTTCTAGTTTAAATAAAGCATAAAGCCTATTGGGCGGTCAAGAAGTTCAACCTTGACTTTGATGAAACCGATTCCATCAGAAGCTGCAATTGCAAGAACTGGAGGAGATAAGAAGAGATTTCTATGAAAACGCTGAGATTTACAATGAAAAAATGATGGCTTGGCATGACAAGATGATTAATAGGAAGGAGTTTGACATAGGTCAAAAGGTCCTCCTGTTTCAATCTCGCCTTTGCATTTTTCTTGGTATACTAAAATCATGTTGGATTGGAATTTTTGAAGTGATGAAAAATTTTCTGCATGGTACGGTGGAAATTTTAGATTGAGCTAAGTCTAACTCATTCAACGTGAATGGGTAACGTTAGAAACTTTACCACGACAGTTTTGTACCGAAAAAAGGGGAAGATGTTGATCTTCTTGATCCAGTTTGTGAGTAAACTCCAAGAAGGGAGGAAAGTCATGCCGATGATGTTAAATAAACTTCGGTTTGATTAACCAGAGAGTCATCCTTGATTTTCTGTTGATTTTGTTTCAATCTCAATTTTTTTCATTATTTTATTTATGATTTAGCGGTATTCTTTTCACGGGTGTGTTTTGATATGATTTTGAAGGAAATTGAATAGAGGAAGAAGGAATTGAGAAGTGGAGAAAGGCTTGGAAAGTTGGTAATTTTTGGAACATGTTTTAAGTGGGAAACCTTGTCTGTCGCAATCGCGATATATCTTTCGCGAGTCGCAACATCTACGTTGCGAGTTGCGACAAAAAAGGCATTTTTGCAAATTCCACGTCCAAACATTCGCGATCGAGATAGCAGCATTTGGGTCGCGACTAACCATCTCGATTCGCGATAGGCCCATTGCGAACGCGACACAAATTAGGTAAGAATTCTCATTTTTTGCAACACTCTGGTCAAAACATTCGTGATCGTGACTGAGGCATCACGAGTCACGACAGACCCCTCGCGATCGCGACAGAAATCAGGAAATTTTTGCCATTTTAGAATATCTAGGATCAAACATTAACGATCGCGATAGAGCCATCACGAGTCGCGATGCTCTGTCTCGAGTCGTGACAGTTTTCGTCGCGAGCACGATAGAGGGTGACTATTTATATTCTTATTAGCCCAGTGTCGCGACTCGTGACACTAGGTGCATAAAAGAAATTGTTTACGGGCAGAACCTCAGTTCGGCCCATTTATCCTTTTTGTCGACGTACCCTTTCCTTTCTCCACCGCACCGCCGCCCTACTCCACCACTTTCCCCTAAATTCCTGCCATAATTCATTGTTTAAAATGGACGGTTCCTCCCCTTTCAATACCTAATCATCCAAATTCATCCCTATTCATCCCAAATCATCCTATACCCAAAACCCTAGATTTTGGGAATTTCCAAAATTCTGGGTTCTTCTTGTTATGGGTTCAGTTAATTGTCCATCCTAGGCTCCAAAGTGGAACATTTCTTCAACTCTTTTATTTTCAATGGTGATATTCGTTGAAAATGTGATTTATGAGATTGAAATTGTGCTAAATTCTGTGAATTTTGGGTGAATGTGAATGTGATTTTTATGACCCGGTTTTTGTTAATGTATTCATTGGTTGGACTAATGTGGATAATGTGGGATGTTGGTTTTATGATTTTTCCCTTTGATTTTGGTTATGATTTAGACTGTCTTTCTTATTTTGGATGTCAATTGCGATGATTTGTGTTGTGATTTTACTGGAAAGTTTGACTTAGGCTCTAGGGTGTGATTAGTCAATGAGTGTGATTTGGGCTGTGATTTGGATTTTGACTGTAATTTTGGTTGTCATTCTAGCTTTGATTTTGACTTAGGTTGTGATTTAGTTTTGCTTTGATTAAGTTAGTTTTGCCTTGATCAGGTTAGTTAAATTTAGCTAGATTTTTACTTCAGTTTAGCTTTGCTTAAGATAGACATCTTTATTATTTTGGCATAGTATAGTTAGTATTACAATTGGAATGAAACATGTGTACATGGACTTACATGCATTTTTCTTATTTCTATAGGTTTCATATTAGTTTGTAAATATATGTTCTTTTGAAAAAGAAAACATCCAAATTGATTATCTCTTATTTCCCTGTGCGCTTGAAGTGGTTTGCTATATTGAATAGACATGGCCTTGAAGAAGAGAGCGAGAGCAGGTCCTTCTACCCCACCTCTACCTCCTCCTCCAGCAGCCGAGCCTATACCACTACCTATCCCTGATAGATTAATGGGACTGCGTTAGATCACTGGCGCCTATGCTCAGAGATGGGACACTTTGTCCACAAGAAAGATCCAGGAGACTTTCTTCGCTGATGAAGCAGCATTGGATGCCCTTCAGCTCAAGGATCCAGTTCTATGCCTCATTGACAAATGAGATGTGAGAGGATTCTTATCCCGAGGAGCGCCTACTTATGAGAGGTACACCCTGGAGTTCTTATCCACAGTCAAGACTTATACGGAGGTAGATAGGGTGCCATGCGAGAGGTTCATTTGGTTCCACTTAAATGACCACTCATATGAGAAGAGCCTCTAGGATAATGAGGCAGCTTTTGGGTGGGACACTTCAGAGATCCGGGCAAGGCTTGATCCGGAGAGGCATACATCCTCTATGGAGGAGAGCTTCTTGTTCTAGCATGCTATAACTAGGAAGGTGCGAAATGTCAAGGACAAGAAAAATACTATCATTAATCAAGTGCTTCAGTCTGTGCACCTCCTTCTATCTTCCACTCCATTTTATCGCGCTGAGGCTACAAACGTCCCGAATGATGAGATCTAATTTTGTGGGAGTTGACCAGAGAGGGGACAGGATAGGGAGGATG
This sequence comes from Rubia tinctorum, assembly GCA_032355605.1. NCBI lineage: Eukaryota > Viridiplantae > Streptophyta > Magnoliopsida > Gentianales > Rubiaceae > Rubia > Rubia tinctorum. The sequence continues at coordinate 31,724 of JAULKM010154926.1, forward strand.
GGCAGACTTGTGGGTTACCAGGATCTTGGAGGCGGCATAGAAGGATAAGGGGGAAATTTTTGCTGGGTGCATGATCACTCTTCTAGCAGAGCATCTGTGCAACGATTTAACTGATGGCCTTCAGAAGCTTGGTTTAGGATTGTCTTATAGTATCACGTTAACTTGGATGGTCAACTTTCATTTGATCAAGATCACCCCAGACCCACCATTATTCGAGTGGCTATACGGGGCAGGATGTGTCCCTTTCATGAAGCTTCCACAGACCTAGCGTACAAAGCTGGAGTGGGACACACCGGTGGCGGATATGGTGATTGAGCCAGAGCAGGAGTGTAGATGGGGTTTTGAGCGGGAGCTTGTAAACCTCCTCATTCAGTCTGATGAAGGTGCTATACCCTTTGCGATAGATCTGCCATAGGATGAGCCAATGCAGTACTAGTCACTGCAGCCTTCCTCGCAGCACCCTCAGTCAGAGCCGATGCAGGGAGATCAGAGTATTCACAGCAACCCTCTGCAGCCACCTAATGATTTCTTTTACAGGATAAACGATATGATCTACGACCACAACTTGTACATGTCGCGGAACCTTTTTGATATGGATGACGAGACCGATCAGCTCGCATCCAGAGTGGTAGAGATCAAGGCACCAGCTAGTGGCCAGACAGGACCAGATCCCAGAGCAGTGCAACCCAGGGAGCGATGCCAGTGGAATGAAGAGTGGATATCTCTCTATTAGCAGCAGTACGGACATGGTGGCTCATACTCACAACAGAGATTATGAGCACTTCTCTTTCACGTGCCCCACTACTTTGCTATGTACTGTGGTTTTCCCTATTTTGTATTCATTGAGGGCAATGTATTATTCTAGTTTGGGGAGGGTGTAGCTGTTAGTAGCTGTTTTACAGTACATTTGGGATGTTTGTTTATCTTTCTGGATAGTTTGTATTTTCTAGACATTTTAGATTTGCTTTATGCTATTTTGCTTTTGGGATAATTTAGACATTACGGATACTTTTGTTGCTTTAGGAAAATTTTAAAAAGAATAAAAATAAACCCACTAAGCTGAAACCCCGAGGGGGAAATTTAGGCAACATTTGGTGGCCGGATAGGACGAAAAACTGAAAGGGTAGCCTAGGTGAAAATGATAGGTTAAATGTGGGTGAGATGTGAGACTAAGAAATATGATGTGTGGCTAGGATGAAAACCCGAAAGGGCTCCAAGGAAAAATGAGAGAAAGAGAGAAAACAATTTTTTAAGATCTACTCATTTGTCGGCGATGGAGTCATAAGGTTGCGGTTGATATATGGATGAATTAGGTAGCCTAACATTATAGGACTTCTTGGGATTGGAAAACTTAGCGGGGTAAAATGAAGTAGGGTTAGAAATTCTTCATTCCTTGTTTACTTCAATTTGGTTGATATATTGGTATGAAGTGAAGTAGGTGTTTAAACTTATCATGTGGTTTTAACTTCATTTTATGCCATTGGATATGAGGACAATCAATTCGGGACTTTAAAATGTTTTGTGTGAATTAATGAATTGATAGGTGGTAGGTTTGGTTAGATTTAGGGATAGGGGTTGTGTGAAGAAAAAAAATTCTCATTTGATCTTTGATTTTGGGACTTATGATATTGAGAGTTTTTGTGAGGTTTTGATTTGGGGGAATATTAGT
>JAULKM010154936.1:0-16916 GCA_032355605.1 Rubia tinctorum
TCAAACTTCTAACACAATTAATGCTTTCAACAACTAACATTCAAGAACAATAAATGCACAATAGCAAAGCATTAAATAGCTCATATATAATTCTCAAGACAAGGGCTTAGAAGTCCCAAGACTAAGTTTAGCTACTATAGTTCATACTAAACAACAATAGCAATTCAAACATAAATTCAAGATGAAACAAAGATGAAAATGGTGGAAAACTAGGGTTTTATGCCTGCAGAATCGGGGATAAGAAGTTTTGTGAAGGAGAGAGGATAAGATGGTATTTGTAGTACAAAAGGTCAACAAGTGGATTTGGGCAGCGATCTGTTGCGACTCGCGACATAGGCGTTGTGACTCGCAACAGATAGAGTAAGCTATTTTTTCAACGTTTTCTTCTTCTTGTCTAAGTGTAGCCATATTTTCTTCACATCTTGAAGTATTCATGGTCTTCATTGTCTTCAAAAGTAGTCTCTATGGTCTTCAAATATTCAAATTATTACCTTGTCTCACAAAATTCCTTAGAAAGGTGATAAGAGCGCAAAAGTATCCCTTAACTCTCGTAATAGAATTTTAAGGTAAAATGGAGTATCTAAAGCACGAAAGTATACTAAAATGAGTACAAAAGATTCCCAAATAACCGTATAATATGGACACATCAAACCTCCCTCACACTTGAACCTTACTCGTCCTCGAGTAAGAAAATATTCAAGAACACAAAGAAGTTCACAAGTCCCTCATCTTAATACTAATATTCCCCCAATTAAAGCCTCACAAAACTCTCAATATCATAAGTCCCAAAATCAAATACCAAATGAAGATTTTATTACACACACCCCCATTCCTAAATCTACCCAAATATACCACTTATCAATTCGCTAATTCCCATAGAAACATTTCCGAATCCCGAATTGACATTCCCAAAATCCAATGGTATCAAGTGAAGTCACAACCATGTCAAATGTTCAAATATAAGGTTCACTTCATAACAATATATCAGCCCAAGAACAAAGTATACAAAGAATCAAGAATCTCATACCTTACTTCATTTTCCCTGCTAAATTACCCAATCCTAAGAAGTACGATGATGTTAGAATACCTGATCATTCAAATTTCAACCGCAATCTTACGACTTCAACGCCGACAAATGAGTAGATATTAACCAATTTTTCTTTTTCTCTCATTTTTCCTAGGAGCCCTTTTGGGTTTTCATTCTAACCACACATCATGTTTCTTTTGGCTCACATCTTACCCACACATTTAGCCTCTCATTATTTTTTAGGATGTCATTTCGGGTTTTTGGCCATTTCGGGGCCCCCAGTGTTACAGGTTTTGTTTTTAACTTTGCGGGTTTTCTTTTTTCTTTTTTTTCTTTTTCATTTCTATTTTTTTCAAAATTTTCATTTTCTGTATTCTTCCAATAAAAAATGGCCAAAAAATGTTTTGCATGTCAAAGCTACTAAAGCATCCGAATGCAACTATACAGACTGTCCAAAAATATCCAGAATATATATAGCTAAATTATCCCAAAAGGAAAAGGTGCATCCCCTCCCCACACTTAAACACTACATTGCCCTCAATGTATCCAAAATTGAGAAAAATACAATACAAATCAAAGTAGGGGGTACAGAAATGAAATATGCTCACAATCACTGTTGTGAGGACGAACCACCATCTCTGGAGTAGCGCTGTCTGAACTGGGCAATTTAGTTCTCATTTCGGCATTGCAGCTCCCTATGCTTGTCCACCCCGGGATTAAGGCATAGGGTACCAATGTGCGTCTTAATCCTGGATGAGAGAAGGTCAATCTACCCATCCATCTCTATGAGGCTCCGTGAGACGAACATAGTGGATTCAAATATCATGCCTTCTAGTGTAGAGTAGAAATCTTGGGGCGGCTGCTGAAACTGGTTATGGGCATAGTCCTCCTGCATCGGATCAGGCTGTTGTGGTTGTGGGGATGTAGGTGGAGAATGCGGTGCATAATGTGACGGAGCCTATCTATAAAGAAGAGCCTTGTCAGTTCGAATTGGGAGGTTATTAAGCTCCCTCAGAAAACCCTGCCTGCACTCAGCATCACGCTCAATCACCAAATCAGCCACCGGGGTGTCCATCTCAAGCTTAGTACGCTAGGGCTGTGGAAGCTTTATGAAAGTAAAACCACTGGCCTCATATAACCAATGGAATGCCCCTGGATTTGTCATGGGTCTGATGAGGTGAAAGTTGGCCATCTGAGCCAATGTGATGTGGTAGGAATGACCCCTACCCAGTCGCCCAAGCCCCGGAGGGGTAGCAATGCCCAACTTCTCTACAAGGAGAGTGATCATTCCCCCTACTGATATTTCACCCTTATCCATATATGCCGCGTCAATAACCTTTGCGACTCATAAGTCAGCCAACCTCCAAATCCAGTCTCCTCACTAGTCAACTTCCACAGATAGCGAATTTCCTAATTTGACACATTCGTCGCCTCTGCGTGGCAGAAGAAAGTGGTGGAGAGAAGGTGATGTATATACCGAAGAGCAGGGTGAATGATGACGTTGTTCTTGTCTCTCACATTGCGCACCTTCTTGGTGATGGTGTGCTAGAAGAGGAAGTTATCCTTATTGGTGGGAGTATGGGCCTCTGGATCGAACCTCAACCGGATCTCTGCTCCATCCCAACCAAATGCATCCTTAATTTCTAAGAGGCTTATCTCAATAGATCGTTCATTCAAGTGAAATCGAATGTACCTCTTGCAGGATATGCCTTATCTCTCTTAGTGTATGCCCTTTTCGTGGACAAGAACTCCAAAGTTTACCTCGGGTAAGTGGGTGCAACTCGTGACAAGAATCCTCTTATGCCTACCGTATCAATGAGGCATAAAATTGGCTCCTTCAGCTGAAGGGGTCTCCAATGCACTCTCATCCGCGAAGCATGTCTCCTGGATCTTCCTTTGAGTCAATATATCCCATTGGTCCACATAGGTACCGATGATCCGTCGCAAATCCATAAAGTTATCCGGAGCAGGTGGTGCTGGCTCGGTCACTGGTGGAGAGGTGGAGGTAGGACAAAAGCACCCACCCTCTGAGGAACTCTCGACCTCTTGTTTGAGGCCATGATTATTCAAACAACAAACAACATCAGACGCACACAGATATAGTGACAAAAATTATGTAATCATCTCCAACGTAGTATACACATATAGATAGATATCAAAACATCATTGTAGAAATTAGAAAGCATATTCAAAGTGATGTAGTAGATACTTTACCATCATCAAAAAGTTATTACATTAATGCAAGAATACCCATAGGTCCATACATAAATCCTATGTGTTATTAAATAAATTCTTCCAAAATCATGTCCCATTTCATCAATTTAGGCTAAGCAGCATAATATTCAACAATATTAACTAAAAAGAACACAACCAAAATCCATTCATAGTCACAATATTAACATAACACAAGCATAGTCATACATTCCAACCATTTCTTCCTTCAATACCAATACTAAACTAGCAAAATCAAGTTCTACTAGTTATTTTTTAACATCAAACTATAACTACAATATGGACTATCCAAATCCACAACATAATATTCCATCCACAATTCAACAAATCCACAAATCAACATATTCAAAAAATCAATCAATTCAACCAAATTTACAATTTAAGAGAAAATAAGTCGAAGAATGTACCAATGAGATGCCTAGGGTGACGAATTAATTGAGCCCACGAGAATTTCTAACCTTAACCACTCGAAAATCTAAAATCCCTAAATGTTAGGGTTTCAAGTTCTTGGGAAATTTGGTGTGATTTGGGGTGAAATGGATGGGAAATCTACTGGGGATTGGGATGGGGAAGATTTCAGTCAGTTTAATCATAGTTTTCTGGAAGGATTTGGTGGTGTGGTGACGGAAATGAGGTGGGGGTGGGACAAGCTGCGACAAAAGAGAGTTGTGGTGAAGAAAAAAAAGGGTTCTGCCAGGTTTTTTTTATAAGTACAGTGTCGTGACTCACGATGACACTGTGGCGAGTCACAACAATGAGGTCGACAAACTCTGAGAAGTCAAACCAACGCCGTGCTTGCAGCAGACATGTCGCGAGTCACGAAATTTAACTACTGGGACTTGTCATTTTTCAAAATTCAACTTATTTTCATCGCGAGCGCAATAAATCTTTCACAAAGTGTCCCTAATTATGGTTGCGCTCACGACAAAGATGTTGCGAGTCGTGACAGATTCTTTGAAACTCAAGAATTTGTGGACCTGGGAGTTCAAATTTTTAGAAATTTGTTCTAATTTTTGTTAGGAGCGAGACAGGCTTGTCACGACTCGCGAACAAATGAATCTGGGAGTTGTCAAAATCCCTTGCAGGGTTTCCCATACTTAGAATAAAATTTTAAGTTACCAACTTCCATGCCTTTGTTCCCTTCTCATTTCCTTCACTCCTTCATCCATCTGGTGCAATGCACTTCAATGGGCTACAAATCATGTAAAACACACACCCGTGAAAAGATCAAGGAAAAACAATGATATTAATCATAAAAAATTAAATTGAAACATCAACAGAGAGTTACAAATGACAATCCAGATGATCAAAACCAAATTTATTTAACATCTTCGGAATGACTTACCTCTCCTCTTGGGTTTACTCACAAACCAGATCAAGAAGATCAACATTTTCTCCTTTTTCCGGCACAAAACTTTCGTAGTAAAGTTTCAAATGTTGTCCATTTACCTTGAAGGAGTTAGCTTGATCTAATATTTCTACTGCACCATATGGGAAAACCTTTACCACTTCAAAAGGACCAATCCACCGCAATGTCAATTTACTGGGAAATAGGCAAAGACGGGATTGAAATGGGAGTACCTTTTGACCTACATCAAAATCCTTTTGATTGATCATCTTGTCATGCAAAGCCTTTGTCTTATCCTTGTAGATTTCAGCGTTCTCATAGGACTCTCTTCTTAACTCCTTAAATTCTTGCAATTGCAGCTTCCTATGTAAACCGGCCTCATCTATATTAAGGTTGAAGTTCTTGACTGCCCAATAAGCCTCGTGCTCTATTTCTACCATTAAATGGCATGGATTTACAAAGATCAACTGATATGGTGACATACCGATCAGTGTCTTATACATCGTCCTATATGCCTACAAGGCATCATTCAATCAAAAATTCCAATCCTTCCTGTTAGGGTTAACCATTTTTTGAAGAATGGACTTAATTTCGCTATATGAAACTTCAGTTGGGCCATTAGTTTGAGGGTTATTGACGATGGATGTCTTGTGTGCGATTCTATACTTCTTCAAAAGTTCCTTAATTGTCCGATTGAAAAAATGGGTGTCACGGTTACCACTAATCAAGGCTCGAGGGACCCCCAAACCAATAGAATATGTTATCGTTCAAGAAATCTGCAACCACTTTAGAATCATCAGTCCAAGTGGGTTTTTCTTCAACCCACTTTGACACAAAATCAAAGGCAATAAGAATATATGTAAAGCCAAAAGAGATAGATAAAGGTCTCATAAACTCAATGCCCCAACATAAAAGATTTCACAATACAATATAGGCTTTTGAGGCATCTCATTCCTAGAGGAAATATTTCCTACTCTCTGACATTCATCACAAGATTTTCAAAAAGTGTATGCATGTTTTTCAACGTAGGCCAATAAAAACCACTTTCTAAAACTTTCCTAGTGGTCATCTTTTCTCCAAAATGACCGCCACATGCATACAAATGAAAAAAGGCAAGAATTGAATGCACTTCATTGTCGGAGATACACCTCCTAACAATTTGATCAACACAATGTTTCCACAAAAAGGGATCATCCAACAAATAATACTTAGCATCACTTTTTAGCTTATCATTTTGACCCTTTGTAACATGGGGAAGAAATTTACCGGAGACAAGAAAATTCACAATGTCGGTATACCACCTTTGGAGGTTCCCGATAGCGAACAATTGTTTAACGGGGAACTCATACCATATATGTTCCGTCATTGGTGACATTACCTCACCCTTTTGGTATGGAACCAACCGGCTCAAATGATCAGCTACAAGGTTCTCTGTACCTTTCTTGTCTCGGACCTCCAAGTAAAACTCACTCAAAAGAGAAATCCGTCTAATCAATTTTGGATTTGCCTTTTTCTTCGTTATTAGGTGATGAAGCGTTGCATGTTCAGTGTACACAATATATTTGGTACCAAGCAAATAAGATCAAAATTTTCTAAAGAGAATACCACTGAAAGAAATTCTTTTTCCATGGTGGAATAGTTTCTTTGGGTCTTGTTCAGAGTCATTGATGTATAGTTAATGACTTGAAGTAGTCTCCCTATTATTTGACCAAGCACCACTCCAATGTCATAATCACTTGCGTCACACATAATCTCAAAGGGCATGAACCAATCTGGGGGTTGTGTGATAGGGGCCAAGACTAACCTTTCCTTAAATAGATTGAAGGCCCATTTACAACCCTCGTCCACAAAAATATCCACTTCCTTTTACAATAACTTGCACAAAGGAGATGCAATCTTGGAGAGATCCTTGATGGACTGGTGGTAGAATCCTGCGTGACCAAGAAAAAAAGGCACTTCAGGCACATTAGTGGGATAAGGAAAAGTTTGAATTCTGTCTATATTTTCCTTTCCTACCTTAATACCCATAGAGGAGACAACGTGGCCTAAGAAAATGCCTTGTTCTATAAGAAAATGAAATTTCTCGGAATTTTACATAGGACTAGTATCAATGCAACTCTTAAGAACTTGAGCTAAATTTGCTAAACAATTATCATAATAATTACCATGAACTGTGAAATCATCCATGAATAATTCAATAATTTTTTAAATAAATTTCGAGAAAATGCTTACCATACAAATTTGGAAAGTAGCGGGGCATTACATAGCCAAAAAGGTATACGTCGGTAAGCAAATATACCAAAGGGGCACGTGAATGTCGTTTTATTTTGGTCTTCCAGGGCAATGCCCGCTTGAAAATAACCCGAGTATCCATCCGAAAATAAATAGTATGGGTGACTTGCAAGCTGCTCGAGCATTTGATCAATGAATGGTAATGGGAAGTGGTCTTTCTGGGTCACCGTATTTAGCCTTCCGTAGTTAATGCAAACGCGCCACCCATTTTGGAGACGAGTGGGAACCATTTCACCCTTGTCATTCTCAACTAATGTTACCTCACTATTCTTTGGAACCACTTGTGTTGGGCTCACCCATTTGCTATCTGAAATCGGATAAAGCATCCCGTCTTGAAGAAATTTGAGGATCTCTGCCTTTACCACCTCATCATAGGTGGGTTTAAACGACATTGTGGTTGTCATACGGGCTTTGCAATATCTTCTAACAAGATTTGGTGTATGCAAGTGGATGGACTTATACCTTTGATGTCGGCAATAGTCCATCCAATCGTTTCCTTGTTTTCCCGCAAAACCACCATTAGCTTCTCCTCTTGCTTTTGGGTGAGCTTATTCAAAATGATGACCATGAGTGTTTATCCTTCCCTAATAAATGCATACATGAGATCACTTGGCAATGGTTTAAGTTCAATTACCAAGGCTTTCACCATTGATAGAAAGAGTTCCGGTTTCTTTGACTCCTCTAAGGGTAGAGGAGAAGGGTTCAAACTTATCCTTTAAAGCTCATTCAAGTCCTCAAAGCTTTCCTTCAAGTTAGTGCTCATAGAATACACATCGTATGCATCTTGACTATCGCATTCTAAAGCAACTAACAAGGAATCATCACCACTCAATTCAAAAACATCTTGCACAACATCATCAACAACATCTAAAGCATGGCAAGAATATTCTTTATTTGGATACTTCATGGAGTCATTTATGTTAAATTCTATTCTAATCCCATTGAATTCCATGGTGAGGGTACCATTATGCACATCAACCATTGTCCTATAAGTTTTCAAAAATGGCCTCCCCAACAAAATTGGAGCAGCATGTTTATCATGCTCCATATCAAGGACATAGAAATCCACAGGGAATACTAAGGAATTCACACATCCTTGACAATACCCTTAAGGTAAGCACTAGAATGATCGGCTAATTGGATAACCACCCCAATTTTATGCAAAGTGCCCAAATTGAGGCTTTCATACAAAGAGTAAGAAACCAAATTTATGGATGCACCTAGATCAAACATGGTTTTTTCAAAGTTTGTATTTCCTATAATGCAAGGGATAGTGAACATGCCGGGATCGTTACATTTAGGAGGTAACTACATTTGACACAAAGCGAAGACTTCTCATTTTCCCCTTTATTTAGCTTATTTTTGGTTCTTTGCTTTCTATTCACAACACATAATTTCTCAAGAAATTTAGTATAACTAGGAATTTGTTCAATGACATTCAAAAGGGAAATATTTACCTCACAGCTATAAAATATTTCATTGATATCCTTGTTGTCTCTTTTCCTCCGTTTGCCCTTCAAAGCCTCTGAAAATTGTGGCTATGGTAGATACAGAGGGATCTCTACCATCTTTACCTTTTTGTGAGGAGGAGATGAAGGTTTTGGGAATGTATGTTGATTTGTCAGTGGTGATCTCCTCTTCCTTCTCCTTTCCCTTCTTCACTTTGTCATTGGTCACTCTCTCGGCCTCTTCCTCCACTTCCTTCTCAAACACTGAAACCACGGTGGGTTCATTTTCAATGATTTCATCCTTTCTGGATGGGCTAACCTCCTTACCACTTCTCAAAGTGATAGCATTCACATTATATAGACGATTAAGCTCCAATTGAGAAGGAAGTTTTCCCTATTCTCTTGCCTCTAATCGATTCAAGATTTGAGCCATTTGGTTCACTTGAGTCTCAAGGTTTTTTATGCTATAGTTGGTCTTCTCTTGGTGTTTCTTGGCCGTGTCTACACATATGGTCAATTTTCCAATGGCTTGCATGATTTCCTCCGTTTGACATCACCGAACATTCACCTTGAATGTGGGGCTTACCACCAAGCCTTTTGTATAAAGGTTGTGGTGGTCGATATTGTAGTTGGGGAGGGAAATAATGTTGAGCATTTTGACACCCTTGTGCATTCCCACGTCGGAGATTTGAGTGATATGGTTGGCCGCATTGTAAGGCCGATTTTAGTAGCCCTTGCCTCCTTGGTAGCGTTGATATCCTTGGTACCTTTGATTTTGGTATCCTTGGCCTCCTGGATATCCCATGGCATTCACTTCCCTCCTCGTAGTCATCTAGCAAAGTAGGACATGAATCCGTAGGGTGTGGAGAAGAACAAATCTCACAATATTTTACATTAGGTTTAGCTCCGATTTTGTCATCAAATTATTGACCATAGAAGTGAGGGTTGAGACTTGGTCGTCAAGCTTCCCATTGTTGGAAGGAGCACTTGCATTTTTGGGGTTCCGCCTGCTCAAATTGGTTCTTGAGCTAAAATTTCTCGATTCTTCAACTAGCTCCTCGTAGAGCTCCATAGCTTCTCTCAAGGACTTGTTCCCAAGAGAACCATTACAAGATTCCCTCACTAGACTTTGATCTTGGTCAACAAGACTATTATATAAATAATAGACCAAATCCACATCCGAGTAGCCATGATATGGTCAACTAGCGAGAAGTTTCTTGAACCTCCCCCAATAGTCATAAAATAACTCCTCATGCTTTTGGATAATGTTGCTAATATTTTTCTTCAAGATTAGGATTTTGAAGCGGGGAAGTATTTTGAGAGAAAATTCCTCTTAAACTCAATCCAAGAGGTGATGCTTCCAGATGTAAGATAATGGAGCCAATCTATTACAACATCTCGCAATGAAAACGGGAAGGCCTTCAACATATAAAGCTCCTCATTTACCCCTTTGGGAAGTATCCCACTACAAACCATATTCGAGGAGGTGTTTGTTGTGATCTTCCCCTTGCCTACCAGGAAAAGATCAATCAGGACTTGAACTCAAATTGCCCATTAGCTCTACCGCCAGATATGTGATGCACATTGGTTGTTGCTCGAGATTGGGAGCCATAACCTTCCTCAATGGGATTTTCCTCAACGAGATGTTCCCTCCCGATTGTGAGGTTGTTGAGATCCTCCTCCAGGAATTTCCTCATCATGTTCCTCTTGATGATCCACAAAGGTAGAAAGTAATGTAAAATGGTCACTAGGAGGGGTGTTATTCACATTTTCCAAAGAAAGCCTCCTAGCCCTTTTTCAAGTTCCACTCTAACTTGGGGTCGTAGTGTAAGGGTTCTTGTGGAGAGGATTGAGTACAAACCATATAGTAAGAACTCAAGCAATACGTCTCCAAATCAATCTAAGATCAAATAAAAAATTTATAAAATAAAACTAATAAATATTCGGAACATAGCACATATTCACACATAATATGCCCAAACACGTAAAAATACATGCCTCTTTCCCGACAGAGGAGCTAAAATTTGGGAAGACATTGTCCTACCTCTCAAATTTACTATTTTAAGCCCTAAAGTTCTCTTTAATTACAACTAAGTAGATAATAGTAAATCGAGGTCGTCCACGAAGAAGAGAGATTTTTCTAAGGGTTTTCACAAATAAAGGTGAATACTGCACTAGATATAGAGATATAAATATATATATATATATATATATATATATATAAGCATGTAAAGAGAGGGTTTTTGGTTGGTTTTTCTAAGTTACAAATTTAAAGACAAATTAACTAGCATAATATTTAAATCTAGTAAATATGCAACAAACTACTAAGAAGAGATTAATCACAAGTTACGAGACCTCGGGCGCAATTTATTTCCACTTCCAAGCCTCTTATCTATCCTTGAACATAAAACCTATTTAATAATTATACTACTTGTTGTAAAGATAAATCTCCTACCCTTCTTTGATATTAATTTACAAAAGTAAATTCAATATCTCTTGCTAAACCTCACTAGTAATCCCTTTAGTTGTTCAACGCCTAAAAGTATTCCATTAATGGCATTAAGTATGAAGAATCAACAAGTTTGGTAACACTTATAAACACTACACCGTGTCTAATCATTGAACCAAATCATGCATTTACACAAGATTAGTTAAGAACGTCCAACATTACTAGACTTCTCCTATTTGCTAAACAAAACAAAAATGACAAAGAGTTCGACATTATCACATTCATCTATCATTCATCGAATCATCAACCATATTAGAAGTTTTAATTCTTGCTCTTTGATTTCATATTAAAAGAAGGGAAAATTAGCTATTTTCTCTCAACCCCAACAAATAATCATACAACTCAAACTTCCAACACCATTAATGCATTCAACAACCAATATTCAAAGCACAATAAATGCACTTATGTCCTGAAGTATTACAGCTAACTAATACTGATGATTTCTCAAAGTTGATCCGCTACCCCGAATATTGTGCAAAATCATCTACATTCCTAGCCAGTTACCTCACAGCCTGATGTGTGCACTCAAGAATAGAAGACTATTATCTGCACACACAAGGTGCGATGTTCTTGGTGCTCCTCTTCCTGGTCTGTAACCTGCATGCGTCATATTGTCTATGAAGGCCTGTAATAAACTGGACAAAATTGGTGGCATAAAATGAACAAATAGGGCGATAATGAACAGCCTTGACGGAGTCCCCTGATAGGCCTGAAGAACAGGAACTTCCATTGGTTGACCTTAACAAACATTGTCACTGTAGCCGTACACATGTGCAGTTGCTTTATCTAGCTTTGAGTCATGCGAATATGTGAAAAAACATCATACAGAAACTGCCATGACACACGGTCGTACGCTTTGCTCACGTCGATTTTGAGAGCTGCCACTCCCATTTTCCTTGATTCCTTTTGAGTGCTTCTAACATTTCATCGGCGAACAAAACATTATCACCAATGTTCCTATCCTTGACAAACCCTGATTGTGCTGTATCGACTAAATAACCCATTATTTTCCTCTTACGGCTTGTCAGAGCCTTTGCTATTATCTTGTACTTGACATTACACAGTGAAGTGGGTCTGTAATCATGCACTATTTCTGGGTTCTTCTTCTTTGGGATAAGAACTATTTGCGTTTGATTCCAGTCTTCTAGCATGATCTTCGTTTGAAGTACTTGCATCACCTCTGAGGTAAGCTGGTCCCCCATAATGTTTCAGTATTTTTTGTAAAACCCTACTGGTATCCTGTCCATTCCTGGAGCTTTCCATGGCTTCATAGTATTCAAAGCTTCTTTGATTTCTGTTTGTGTAAAATGCCTTTGTAATTTTTGTACTTGATCTGCCGAGATTTTCCTGTGATTCGATTGCATTACCTGAGAAAGTATTCTCTCATGTCCCGGGAATTGTGGATATTTCTCCGGTGTTGTGTATATGTTAGATATATGGAGCTTCAGCATTCTGTGTATTTCCTCTTATTCTTGTACCCATGTACCTTGGCTATCTCTGAGTTGTGAGACCTAATTCATTGCTTGTCGTTTGGATACCCACTGGTGAATTTTTTTGGTGTTCTGGTCACTAAACCATCCACAATTCAATCTCAATGTCTGTTGCCTGTAGTCCGACTGATTGTTCAATTTCAATCCATAGGTCCAGCTCTTCCTTGTGGTCACTTTGTTCCCCTTCCCCAATTAATTACTGTATCATGGCTTTTCCCGTCGTTTTTACTTTCTCCAGTTCCTTCAGCTTCTGTTTTATTCGTTTATCTAGGCACCCATAAGTCTGTCACTCCAATTCTTAAGATGCCTTATTGTGGCTCGTAGTTTATTCGTGAATGTCATACCTCCAGGCCTAGAATTTCCATCAGTTCATTCTTCTGCCTTCTCTATTGTTTTGACTATCGATTCTGCACTACTATCATTGATCCAGAAAGCTTCAAAACAAATGCATTTATGAGGACTAGTTGGTAAGTTTTTCAATTGAAGTAGACATGAACCATGATCGGATTGCACTATAGGCTTATTCCATATCAAGGATTGCGGGAACATCTGCAACCAAGCATCATTAACAAATGCACGTTCTATTCGTTCCCAAACTGCATTCTGATTTTTCCACTTGTTCGACCAAGTAAACCAGAGTCCCTTGTTTCTCAATTCTGCATGTTGTGGTTCCTAACAAGTCCAGAAGCCGATCCGAAATTGGAGTTGGATGGAATCGATTTTAGCCTTTGCAGAGATTACTTGGTTAAAATCACTAATCAAAACCATCGGATAAAAGTCTCGAGGTAAGTTTCCATTAACTTGATCCCAAAATGGGCACTTCATGTTGAGCTTCAGGATACCCATAAACAAAAACTTCATACCACACTACTTCCTCCATACTAATGCATTTAGCCACTACAGCATGCTCACTACTAGCTAATACTTGTAAACTAAAACTACTTGAACAAAGTAAGGACAATCCACATGCTGAGCCTACTGGTGATATGTGCCATCCATTTCTGAATTCAGTTGATTCCTTCCATCTCTCCATCTTTTCTTTGCTCATTTTTGTCTCCATTAAGTATACCACCTGCTGTTTATGTTGCCTGGCCAGTTTTCTCAGCCAACTTCTTGTAGGGGCATTACTCATGCCACTACAATTTCATACAGGGATCGTCATGGTGCCTTGGCTGGCTGTTTTGGGACAGCCAAGCCAGAACCCTTTGCAACTCCATGTTGAACTTCCATATCACCTTCAAGTCCGGTCTCTCCTTGATTAGGCGTTGAGATCCGCAGTTTCCTCTTCTTGACAGGTACCTCTTTGTTAATTCATTCCGCCACTATGATAGTATTTATAGAGCTGATGTCCTCATCCTCATGTTCTCTTTTCGGCTTTCCTGTCTTGTTTCCCACGTTTAGTAGTTGTAGTCCTCCAGAGGCTTGCTTTGGCACTTTTTTCAACAGTGTCTTCTCTGCCTACACTCACGTTCTCAGCCCCCGACATTATCTTGTTGTACCTCCCAACTCTGCCCCAGTGAATCATTTTGTTGTTCTAATTGCACCTGATCCTCGTGATATCCTTTCTGTTGTTTACATTTAGCCGCACCCTGTTGCAGGCACAGCAGAATCTCCTCTTCACTCTTGGTTCTAATCAGCTTCCTTCTTTGTCTTTCACTGATTTTCTTCATAACTTTCTTCACTCGCCTGAGTTTCCCTTTACCTTTATCCTTCTGTTTTGAACGTCCTAATTTGCACTATTTTGCATGCTGAGCATCATCAGACAAGTTGGATATCACAATAAGCCTTCTGTCGTCCTGATTGACTGAGTCGCAATCATCCAGCTTCCTAACCATCTCACAAGGGGGGTCTATGCAGTTGCATGTTCCTTGTTCATATTTCTTAGCTATAACTAATCCTTCCTATGTCCCCTATTCCCCTTCTCGCGACACATCATTCAGAGTATTATGCAGTAGCTTTTTATCCCATTTCTCATCTGCCACCACATCCACAGATTGTACTAACAAATTACCTCTATTTTCAGGTAAATGGAAATACTGACACTACAGGATTGTAAATTACCTGAACAACTTGTGCTTCACTTCTGTACTCCATCTATTCCTCCTGCGTCGCTTCCATTTGGACCTCTTGGAATGAATCATCCTTGTGCTCCTTAGATTCCTGCTACGATGGGGAGTATTGCTGAGAGAACTATTCATTGAATTCTTTTGACCAGTCCAATTCCTTTTGCAGCCAAGTTTCCCATGGTATACGTGATTACGAACCCTGGTCATCCTGCAAATAGCCATTTGGCAGTTGCTTTGGATTGTCCGCCGCCCGATTATTTTGCTCCGATTCCTGATCCATCAATGACGGTTGTTCTGGGATGATAATGTTTTGGGCCAGCTGAACTCCAGCATTTTTCTCTAGAGTTAAATTTTCATCCATTGTTTGTTCTTGTTCCTGCTGTGGGATTAGCTCATCATTTGTAATGACAATAAAGTGGAATGATGAGACGTCAAATGCATGTATTTTTTGGAGCATTTAACATATCTTTTATTATCTTTTTGTTTGAATATTGCTAGATTTAGGTAGGATTATATTATAAGGGTTTTAGATAACCTTTTTCACTTTTCGTATCAAAATTCTTCATTTTGTAACCTCTTTTGAGTCTAATGGATTGTTTTTCCTTACCGGCATCTAAATTCCTTTTTGTGATATTAATTTGTAGATTGCTTGTAAGCACTTTAGATTATTTTAGTGAATGTCATTCGCAAGTATGATAGAAGATTGAAGGCCACAAGTTAAAACGTGGTAAAAGATAAAAGTGTCGAAGAATGAAGACATAGAAGTGTATGAATTGTGATCAGGAAGTTTGAACCTAGTTATTGGAACGACCCGAGAAGAAATAGACTCAAGGGTGGTACCACTGGATTCTTCATCGTGAGTACTAAAAAAATGATTACAAGGACTCTTAAAATGGATAAACGATTCACTCGTAGTGACAGAAAGAAGAAAGAAGGCAGATTGATCATTACGGGCTGCAGCGATGTCCTGCGGCCCGTAACGGACGGATTTGAGCAGCTCCATCTTCATTTTTCAGCCTGAAAAACTCTCTCTCTTCATTCATACACTCGAAAACTCTTCCCAAAACCCTAGGGAGCATTTATTTTTCATCTATTACTCTATGTTTACCATGGATTCCTGCTATTATGTTATGGGTTTAGCTAATATAGCATAAATATACTCTTGAGAGCAATCAGCAAGCATTTCCAGATGAATTTGTGAGATTTAGTGTATTCTATTTAGTGTTTTGATTATCAAGTATATTTTGTGCTTTCTTGTATGATTAATGCATGATTTGCTAGGTTTTTGGTCTTACACTGAAGACTTTGACTTGTTGTCGATGTGATTATCGTTAGTTGATGTTAGGTTATAATTTGGTGTGACAACTAATTATGATTATTGATTGATAAAATTGCTTAGATTTAACATGAATATGAAAGATTTTGACTAATTATCATTGTGGCTCACCAATAACGATTAGCATGAATGCTGATCCTCGTAGTTTTTATTAGTAAATATATATGTGATATCCCAATATTTATCGCTTGTAGGATATTGTGTTAGTTGTATTGTGACTCCATGTTTATTGCTATTCTCGAGGAAGTCTATGACGCTGATTGTCTAGGGTGACCTGAAAGTAAGGATTATTGTGTAGCGTCAATCGCCAACTCTAATTATAACCGAGGAGAGGTGAGAAATATCTTCACTCGAAATGTGTTGATAATTTATCCACAATATGTGATTAATGCATAAAAATAAGATAATTATTCGATGATCAAAGGATGACTAGAAATGTAAACCAATTGTCCCCAAAACTTGTTATAATATTTATTCCGCCTTGTATGCTAGTGTGATTGTATTTGCATCGTTCTCTATAATTGTTTGTGTTGTGCAGAATACCCGAGAAAGAATAAGCAAAGAAAATAAAGCGAAAAACAAAACATCAAGAATTTACGTGGTTCACCAATTGGCTACATCCACGACCGATCAAGATCGGATTCCACTAGAGAGAAAATGCCAGAAATATAGATTTCCTACTCTCTACCAATCCTATCTCTTAGGGTTACAATAAAAGGACGAGACACTATATATATATCCCTCTCCACCTTAAACCAGAACAGAAGACAGAATGTCAATAACATCCCAAACAGAGGATATGTTATACCGTCGAAGCGGCTAATACGTACCCAAGGCATACCAACAAATCTCCACCTTGACTTGAATCCTTAAAGTAGAAACTCCAGATGCACCATTACACTGCCAAATGAACAGAATTCTCCCTCCACTTTCGGGACTGCCTTACCAGGCAACTAATGATCTCTGATGTTAAGCAAGTCAAAACAGTGTTGGAACTTGCTATGTGGAACAGGCTTGGTGAACATATCGGCAGAATTATCAGCAGTTCCCACTTTCTTCACCCTGATTCTCCTCTCACTCCTCAGGAAATAATATCTGACATCAATGTGCTTGGTCCTCTCATGATGGACCTGATCCTTGGCTAAGCAGATAGCACTCAAGCTATCAC
>JAULKM010154946.1:0-16915 GCA_032355605.1 Rubia tinctorum
AGGGACAGGGAAAAACTGTGAAACAGGACGCAGCATTCAAACCAACTTTCAACATATTCTAAAAGAGAAAATGTGAAGTTTGGTTTGGTATTTGGAAATGGACCAAACGCACCGAGGTTGGTGGGCTCCAGCCTCCAAGTTTTGGCTAAGAGTTTTGAAATGGCAAAGCTCATTTGCATTCTACCCTACCACCAGTCCTATCCCCAATTCTAAATCCCTAAGAAACACAACCTGTACTATGAACTTTCTCGTATTCATGGTAAGTGAGATAGTACTCCCTCTGACCTAGAGTATTGCTCACATACTTTATCCAATATACATGTTTAACTGTTTTTAAGTGCACATAACTATAAATTATGGAGTTGATGATTAAAATATCTATGTATCAATAAATATAACAAGATCCCACGCAATAACATTATTATATGTATATGAATTGAATTTTATGGTAAATGCTTACAATTTTTACCTTCAAACAATAAATGTAAAGAGTAGAGGGTGTAGGAAAAGTCAACAAAAACATTCACTGGCTTAAAATTGTTCATTGATCCGGATCCATATTTTGTGGTAATATATTGATGCAACAACAAAGTGCAGGTCTATTTTTCCAAACTCCCAAGCTCTGTTAATGAAATTGGCCACCTGAAATGGCTAGCATGCAGGCAGGCAGACACAGAAAATGACTATTCGAGGTAACATTTCAATATCATGCCAGACAATGACTGTACCGATGGGCAAAAGCGGATACCTCAGAGTCAGAAGGCTTTTCTTTTAAATTGTTATCAGAATCTTGATAGCCTTCATTAGCAGGAAATTCAATTGCCACTCCACATGAGACAACTGATCTGAACGAAAGTCCAAATTTAATACCAGAGCAAAAAATATGAAAAATTAATTTCTATACTTCCGTTGCATAATAACAGTGGCTAGTAAGAAAACTGAAGTGACAGCCTGATAAGTGAACTTACTTAATATATTGGCGATCACTGGAAAACGAGTTCAAGAATTCATCTTTACTTTCAACAAGGTTTTCACCAAATATATTCTGAAAGAAAAAGTAGCCAGATGAGGATCCTAACTAAATTTAGACCAAACAACAGTAAAGAACTCAAGAAAATTGTGTTAAACTCGGCAACAGTACCATAAGAGCAGACTTGAGATCTGTGATGCCCTTACCACCCTGCTCAAAGAAAAAAGAACAGAGTTAGTAAATAGACCAAGCCCAAAAGTGATTCACTTCATCAAGGTATATCAGCTTTTTAAACTCTGCACTGGACCAGTAAGACAATCTACATGGCCTACATTCTGTGGAGTATCTGTTTCACACTAGCAAAGCACAACCATGACTTAACATTTCATCAAGCCCTAATAAAAGATTTACTGTCAGGAGAAGATACTACAAAGACGAGTTTAAAATTACAGATGAACAAGCAGCAGGAGCTCGTCCTTATAAGCTCCGTCGCTCTTTTATTTCCAATATCAACTGTTATGCCTTAGTATTATAACAAGACTTAGATATTGTACACACTACACATAGAGCAGTTATCAGCAAAAGCTTAGGCCTCGCGAAATTAGAGGTGTGCAATTCACACTCATTAGCATACTTGATTATGATCCATCGTTGCCACATCAAACAACAAACCGAAAAGACACTTACATCAGATGAACTCTCAAAGGCAATATCGGCATACGCATGAAAACTTATGCTGCTGATCCAAATGGTAACCTGCACAAGTAGACAACCACAATTCTACCGGTTAAAAAAGCCCACAATTCTACCTGTTAAAAAAACCATGTGCCAGAATAACATACTATTCACTTTTGCTACCTCCAACACAAAGCAAAATCGAAATAGCACATAATAGTCAATCACATATCTGCCTCGGTTCTCAGTTCAACCAGAAAACAAACTAGCCAAAATACTGATTATGGCGTATTTAAATTGAGCTTAAGCCTAAAACCAATTCCAAAATGCTACAAATAATTATAATTTTAAATTTGTAACATTCGGCAACAGAGGGGGAAGGTACAGACTATGTACAAAGGTCACCTTCAAATCCTTATATCCATAGATTTTCCCATCATCTCCAAAGAAAGGAGTTAAGTCAACTGTCTCTATACCGAAACTGTCCTCAGAGTCAACTTCCTCTTTCCGAGAAACTGTATAGAAGAAGTAAATTATCTTAGAAAGCTTAGAAAATAACGTTGTAGCGAGTTAATTGAAGCGCTAAAACTAAAACCGCACCAAGATATATCTTCAAGCATTCGTTAGCTTCAACACCGGGATCTGTAGGCAGTTAGGAGGAGGGAAATTAGTCCGTTTCAGGGAGGAAATGGAAATTATGAAGAAAATAGATGAATTAGAGATGAGGACTCACCGGTTTTAGCAGATTTTGCAAATCCGACACGGCGCTTCTTCTTGGATTCTGAGGGGACCGGATCGGAGGAGGCCTGGTTCTTCGTACCCATGATTGGGGGTTAGGGTTTTGGAAATGTTAGAGGCGGGAAATGCTTCTTCAATGTGAATTTTACAGTGCCGTTTGCCGCCTAATACCACGACGTGTGAAATATATACTGAGCTCGAGAACTGGGCCTAATAAGCCCAAAGACCAGCTGTCTGACAGGGGGAACACAGGCCTGTGGCTGTGCCATGATGGCAAAATCTTAATTAAAGTACCACTCTAAGAAGTTGTCTTCCCTGGATGTAGCGGGCGTTTGGTCTAGTGGTATGATTCTCACTTTGGGTGCGAGGTCCCGAGAATCGCGCGCTCCCTTTTCGGTTCCGTCCTGCGTTCTTTCGCAATTTTTTCAAAAGCTAACTAAATGAATACAATGCGACAGCCAGAGCCTATCAAGTTTGTGTCGTGAAGTTTAAATTGACTCGGTATGTATGCGAGGTGTCAATTCGGTTATTTGCGTTTTCTAATATTTCACAAAAAAATTATTTATTTAATACATTTATATTTAGGCAAAAATAACAAAAATCATGTATTTTGAAACAAATGGATTATGGGGTAACACAATTTTGACCCACGGTGTAATTTTTCAATATTGTGTAGAAGTAATCAGTGTTGAATTTTGAAACCCTTCCGTTCACTCATATATGCCCAACGCAAAGTTCCAAATATTTTGAACTAAATAAATTACTAGGTTAAGGTCAAAATTAGATTGATCCTTCAAAATTAGATTGATTATGAATAAATCTAATTGTCGGTTATTTTCCTAGTTGATTATGGATCGAGTTATCTTTGTTATTTGTTAGGTTAAATCGGTTACAGGTTGATTATAGGTCAGGTTGAATCGGTTACAGGTTGATTATAGGTCAGGTTGAATCGGATTCAAGTTGAAACGTATTTCGATTAAACCATGTTGGGTCGAAATAAGATTTCAAGTTGATTCGGTCGTGTCGGGTTAGAGTCCAGATTAACATGTCATAATCGGGTTTCCGGTTGAATTCGAGTCGAATCAGGTTCGGGTTTGGACCCAGATTATCAGGTCATAATCTGGTTTCAGGTTGAGTTCGGGTCGAGTCGGATTCGGGTTTGGAGCCAGATTATCAGGTCATAATTGGGTTTTGGGTTGAATTTGGATCGAGTCGAGTTCGGGTTTGGGTCAATATTTTTCTAGTCAGGATTAGGTTCGGGTTAAGTTCGGTCGAATCGATCCGGATCGGATTAGAAATTCGGGCTAGAGATTGACAGCTCAAATGCCTATAAATATATTATGTGCATTCAATAAACACACTATTTTTTCAAAAGCTAACTAAATGAATATAAATGAACACAAAGTGACAGCCCGGGCCTATCAAGTTTGTGTTGTAAAGTTTTAGATTGACTCAGTATGAATATAATAGAGTAATAAATGAATTAGAATCAGGTTAAGAAATAAATATTCTTTCTGATTGGTTTTGTATATATTTTTTTTCATATCTGATTCTACAATGTATACCATTTGTACTCACTATATATATGAATACACACAGTCACAATTATTTGTGGATTTTACATTCTATTGTGGTATCAGTCTAATCTTTCTAAAATTTTGACTTTTATTTCCCTTTTTCCAAACATTACCAACATATACTTCCATCTGTTTTCCAATCGGTCGCTGCTCACCGCCGTCGTATTCTGCCGCCATCCAGTCTATCCCAATCGTCTTCATTTTCCTGTCTCTTCTACTCTATTTTTCTGGCTTCAGATTTGTTCCTCTCCTTCTTCGGCTGTCCGTAGCAAATTCGATAATCTCCGCCGCCGGCCACCGCCAATCACCGCCATCTCTGGTCATCTTCGCATCAACGTTCTTCTTCGGCTACCTCAGCTTCTCGTTGTTCTCTGCCACATCTAAGGTTACTTCAAGTTTTCAGTTTTGCTCCGTAACCAATTTCAACCGTACGCCACCCACCGCCAGATCCGGCATCTTCAAGCTCAAGTTTAGCGTCCGATCCTTGGTGTCATCGTCATCGATCGCTACAATTTTTTCGTCTTCTCCAGTTTCTTTGCAGCTCGTCGTCCCAGCTTGTACGTCAGATCCACGCGCCTAAAAAGTGTTTCCAGAAAGCGCGTGACCCAGACGAGAGCCTGATTCCATTTGCGCGTGTTCTCACGAGGCTGCCAAAGCTTCTAGAAGCTTATCGCAGTTTTCAGCTTTAAAAAAATATATGGATTCTTTTGATCGACTCGAGTGTCAATGGTGTCATGTCTCGGGTCATGTTGCTTCTCCTTGCCCTAAATTACACAATAAATTGTACCGATTGCAGTTTCAGTGGTGTAAGAAATTTGGTCATTTCGCCTCGCATGTCCTTATTTGGTCTCTCAGGTTTTTTCTCTTACCTTTTTAACGGATATTCGCTGGATAGCTGATTTTGGTGCGACCAACCACATGACTTCTTCCCAGTCCGCTCTTGGACGTGTAAGCTTCTTATTTTTGTTGGTAATGGTTCTGCTCTTAACATTACCCATGTTGGTCATTCTCAGGTCTCTGATTCATTATCCTTGTATGATGTTTTGATGGTTTCTCATATTACTAAAAATTTACTGTCTAATAGCAAATTGACTAGGGATATGAATGTCGTTATTTGTTTTGATGATTACTCTTTCACTATTTCGAACAAGTTTACTAGAGATGTTATTGGCAAAAGTCATCTTGATAGTGGCTTATATGTTTTGGATTATGGTGGTGCTACTTTCTCTTCTTTTGTTGCATCGAGTGCCTCTAAAGCATCTTTTGAACTTTGGAATAGTAGATTAGGCCATGTGCCTCACAACATCATTTCATCTTTAAGCAAGTCGGGATGTTTGTCAGTTACTAGTTTGCTGCATAAGCCCCATTTATATCCCGCTTGTGAGATGGCTAAAGGCAAGCGTCTTTCTTTTAGTGAAAATTTAAAATGCGCACCACGCATACTTGATTTAGTTCATTGTGATCTATGGGGACCCTCACTTGTTGTTTCTCGCATCGGGTACCTTTATTATGTTATTTTTATTGATGACTTTTCTCCGTTTACTTGGTTATATCCTCTACGACAAAATTCTGATTTTATGGGAGCTTATATGCAATTTGAAGCACTTGTTGAAAATTAGTTTTTCTATCACCATTAAAGTTTTTCAGAGTGATGGTGGAACCGATTTTGTGAATCATCACATGCGAACTCATTTTTCGTCCAATGGGCATTCATCATCAACTTTCCTGCCCTTACACTCAAGAGCAAAATGGTCGCGCAGAGAGAAAGCATCGTCATATTACAGAGACGGGTTTATTGATGCTCTATCATTCTGGTCTTCATCATTCATTTTGGTATGATATTTTTTCAACAGCAGTCTACATCATCAATAGACTGCCTACTCCAATTTTATCTGGCCAGTGTCCTCTCTCAGTTATTTTTGGTACTAAGCCCGACTACTCCAATTTTCATCCATTTGGTTGTCGAGTTTTTCCGTATTTGAGGTCATATGTTGCGCATAAACTGGCCCCTCCGAGTATGTCTTGTATATTTTTGGGTTACAGTTCATAATACAAGGGTTATCGATGTCTTGATCCTATCACAAAGAAGGAGTACATCACTCACCATGCTCGATTTGACGAGTCATTTTTTCCAGCTACCCGTACTGGCACTATTACAAATTTATCATCAATGGATGTTTCAATTTTTTAGAGCCTTCGTCAGTTTCATCAGAGGTGTTTAAGCCATCTTCTTCATCAGAATCACCCATTATTTTGGAAGATTTAAATTTTCATATTTCACTTGAAGCTCAGGGTTCTTCAGGAAAATGTGTTTGTCTACCACAGGGTAACCAGCAGCATGATCGACAACAGCCAACGCCGCCAGTTCAACCGACGTTGCCACCGCCAACAACTCAAGTGCCAGTCACTCCGGCCACGTGTGGGCTTCACGCGCCTTCTGCCCGGACGCTGCCACCTTCATTGGCTGATCCAGCAAACCCAGTTTCACCAGCACAACCATCTGCGTCTCCTGTACGATTGTCGATGTTAGCCTCGAGTTCCATACCCGATGCCTCGGGTTTTAGGCCTACCTCGTGATTCGCACCATCTCCAGCTGCGGGTCCCTCTTCCAAATATCCGATGGCCACTCGTTCATTCACTGGTTAATTACGGTATGAGGAATTTTCTAATTATGATATTTCTGATTTACAAAGTGCTTTATTTTCAAAGACCAAGCCTCGTAGTCATCGTTCTCTGGTCAAGGATCCAGACTAGGTTGCTGCTATGGACTCAGGTATGACTGCTCTTCGCACTCAACAGACGTGGGAGTTGGTTCCGCGTCCTCCAATTTTTAATGTTGTTGGCTCAAAATGGGTGTATCGTTTAAAATACAAGTATGATGGTTCATTTGATCAACACAAGGCCAGATTAGTTGCTCAAGGTTTTTTACAGTTACCTAGTTTTGACTATGATCATACATTTAGTCCGGTGGTGAAAGCATCTACTGTTCATACTATTTTATCTCTTGATGTCACTTGTAATTGGCCTTTACGACAGTTTAATGTCAAGAATGTATTTTAAATGGTGTTCTTGATTCCCCGTTTATATGGAGCAGTCTGCTGGTTACAAACATCCGATGCGTCCTGATTATGTTTGTTTTTTGCGCAAGGCCATTTATGGTTTGAAACAAACTCTTCATGCTTGGTTGCAACGTTTCAGTTCCATTTTGGTTGGCCTGAGTTTTGTATGCAGTTCTGCAGATACCTCCTTATTTGTGTTTTCACAAGGTGCCTCTTTACTTTATTTGTTGCTTTTATGTTGATGACATTATTCTCACTGGGAATGATGGTTGTCTCATTCGGAATTTTTATCGATCGGGTTAATCATGAATTCATGATTACCGATCTTGGCACTTTACAATATATTTTTTTTGGAATTGGAGGTTGTTGGTACTTCCGATGGCTTATTCCTTGGACATGCCAAGGACATTTTAATGTGCGTCGGCATGCAGGATTTGACGCATATTGCTATTCCTTTTGTAGCATTTTCACAGCTTTCAAGCTCTTTTGGTAAGCCATTCGAAAATCCCACACTTTATCGCTCTTTGGTTGGTGAACTACAATATTTGTCCATTATGCATCCCGACATTTCTTATGTTGTGAACATAGTCAATCAGTATATGCAGGCTCATAGTCAATCAGTATATGCAGGCTCCTACTGATGAACATTACCAGGGAGATACTCGAATTCTGTATTATGTATGTGGTACTATGCATTATGAGCTTCAATTTCACAAAATTCTTCCACCTTATCAGTTTTGGGTTATTCTGATGCTAATTGGCCTCGTTGTATTGAGGCTCATAAGTTTACTTATGGTTATGCCATTTTTCTTGGTGGCAACCCGGTTTCATGGAGTGAAAAGAAGCAACTACAATCTCTCGTTCTAGATCATAATCAGAATACTGGACTATGGCCAATGCTGCTACGGAACTAGCCTGGTTGATGAATTTACTTCGGGATTTGCGCATTACTGTCGTGTACCACCTGTTTTGCTGTGTGATAATAATAGTGCTCTCTTTCTTGCTCAGAATCCAGTTTAGCATAAGAAAGTCAAGCACATTGATATTGATTGTCATTTTGTGCCTGAGATGGTGTCTTCTGGTATGCTCAAGTTTACTTATGTTCCTACATATCAACAACTTGCTGACATTTTTACAAAGGGTTTGCCTCGTCCTCGGTTTGAGTTCTTACAGCCCAAGTTTTGCATTGCGACAAGTCCCACACTTTGCTTGAGGGGGGGGGGGGTTGTGTGTGTAATAGAATAATAAATAAATTAGAATCAGGTTAAGAAAGAAATACATTTTCTGATTGGTTTTGTATATATCATTTTTCATATCTGATTCTAACTTGTATACCCTTTGTACTCACTATATATATGAATACACACAGCCACAATTATTTGTGGATTTTACATTCTATCATTATGCGTAGAAATATATTATGCATATTTAATAAACACACTACATGTGAAGAAGAAATGTATACTTCTACATGTGTTTTTCTTTATTTATGTTTAGTTAGAGTGGGCTATTTCATATAGGCGGGGTTTCAACCCCCACTGAGATGAAATTTATGGAAAATATGAGAGTAATTTTTTAAAAAAATTCCAGTCCCCTCTAATATAATTTTTTTTGAGGATGTTAACTTTTTATTTGCCGTAATTATACGAGGTGAAGATATTAACGGTCAAACATGTTTTTTAAATATCGTGATAATGATTATTGTGCAATTTAAACATGGACGGAGGGAGTATGAAAAGTCTTTTTCTTTTGTGTATTTGAATTTTCTTATACCCAAATGTCTAATTAGGTTATAGAAGAAGAATGATCGGAGCGGACGCAGTGGCGGAACCAGAGGAAAAGTTGAGGAGGGGCGGAGGAGGGGGTGGGGCGGAGGTTTGGGGGCGGAGGAGGGGCGTCTACTGTTCACTAGGGAAGTATCACCGGAGTTGGGGGGGCGCACCGGCTCGCCCCCCTAGTTCCGCCACTGAGCGGAAGAACTACACAGATTCAGAAATTGCAATCTATGTAGATTCAGAAAATACTGATATACTTAATGACCAATACAGTCTAGGAGGTGGAAAATGAGCGGACGGGTCGAATATGGGTATTAAAAAAATATGGGTATGATCCATTTTGACCCGTTTTATAACAGGTCAAAAATGGGTTGGGTTAAAAAAATCACTCAATTTACGGGTAAAAAATAGGTAAACTCACAAGTTTAACCCATGTGAGTTGATGTATATGGGTTCACATATGTTCCTTCCGAATCGAAACTCTGCAGTGATCAGTTTCAAAATGAAACCATGCATGCAAAGAACTGCATCTATGAATCACTTCAATCTACATGCAATTTGTTTCATTTATGTGATTGCCTTTATCGTAAAATTATTGAATATACACATCAATCATCAGTTCATCACTCATGCTTTCTATGGATATAGTTTTGTTCTTCTGCAGCCTAAAATGTTTAGCGTTTTTGAGCTTCAGTGCACTAAAATTCTTTTGCTTCTTATGTCTGGCTGCTTAACATCTTCAACCACCATCACACTCTGGATCAAATATTTCCATTAACATCCAGCAATCTCCTTACTTTTGCTTATGTTAGGAACCACAATCAACAACAAGGATCATGAAGTGCTCAGTAATTTTTCTTTTTTATTTAATCCAAACAACAGATCTTATGCATAAAGATTGGAACTCATTTGAGAGGAAAACACTATTCAATATGCATTATCTTTACTAACATACAATTAAAGCTCACAAAAGAATGAATATTCTATCTATACATCCCTTCCATTTACAATACTGAGCTACAGAAAATATGGCAGTGTGCTTTCATTATGCTACCAAAAAACATATTAGTTAGTTGCTACATTCCAGACGAAACAAACTAACGAGACCGTTTCCTACTTCACCATTAGGCTCTTTATGAGGTCTAGAATTTTAGTACGCATCCCAGAAACAACAGGTGATTTGGAGCAGAGGGGATGTCCATGAAATCTACATTTCTCTGATATATAGCGAAGAAGAGCCGAGCAGAGCCTCGCTGTTTGTAACTTGTTTGAGTTCAGAACACTGGTATCGTGATGTATAAAAACGTTGGCACTTTGAAAAAATTCAAGCAAGCTCCTATGGGTTTCTTGTTTCTTGTGGGAAGAGGATGAGTTTATTGCTAGGAAGATCAAGCGGCCTGAGTAATTTGTCTTAGAAGTGATAAAAGAATGTAAAAAGATGGGTCACGGGAAAGAATGAAATGGGTAAACCCGTGGGTCTGACTCGCGGGTTGGCTAATTTTATCGACCCGCGGTCAACCTACAAACTCAACATGTTCGACCCATAAATATCAATTACCCATTTAACCCGTTACCTGTTTTACCCAATACCCATTTTACCCATACCCAATCGGGTTTATGAATAGATAACCTGTTTGACCTGTGGGTTATGGGTTTATTTTGTCACTCCTAGTTAGATAGTTCACGTTTACATTAGGACAAAGTCTTAATTTACATCGCCTAACTGAATCGTTATGTAACTAATACAAATTTTTATTGGGATGATATTTTTAGATAAAATGAAAAAAACTGGGGAATTGAACATACTTCCTCTGTACGTGTATATGTGTCCTACTTTATTATTCATCAATAAAATTGATGCTATTTGGATTATAAAATTTTACAGATATATAAATGTGAAAATTATTGCATAAGATATTTATACTTTTTTCGTATCAAATATTTTAAGAATTTCTATTTTAATAATTTATTATTATACTTAAATGAAGATATTAGAATTCTAAAATCTTCATTGAATAGTAGAATAAATAAAAGTATGACACAATTAGACGGGCAACAAGAGTGTAATTATTGAAAACTTTATGTAAAACATAAAATCTAACACTGTCTTCTCCATCCTTCAACATTTATGTACCTACATTTCAAGATATATGAATGGCATGACTGATGAGAAATTATACAAGAATCTGGTAGCTGACACCCCTACTACCGTCCAACAACTTCTGGACATAGTGGAGAGCTATGCTAAAGTAAAAGCGGTGATGAAGCGAGAGAGAGACAATGACAAAATCAACTAAAATGACAGGTTCAATAAGCAAAATAAAGGATCAGATCCGCCGCCGAATCCTCGCCTAAGATGCATATACCCCCTGGCAAAATCAAGGAGGGATATCTTGGATATCAGTTAGCATCTCCTCCCACCACATGCACCTATACAAAGAAATCCTGGGAGGAGTGATTCAACTGAATACTATTGTTAATTCCCTTGGGATCGGGATACGACACAAAATAATGCTTTCAATTAAAAATATGAGATTGAGAAGTGCATTAACCATTGGATGCTTCGAGATTAAACCCTTTCCTTCCAGCCAAAGAGAGAGGATCAACCAAGAGAGAGATGACCAACCCATAATCAGAGTTAGGGATGGGGTCACAATAACAAATGAAGATGGAGGCACTGACTGAATGACCAAGAGCAACAACACCAGAATGGTGTGCCAGCACCAGAAAAGCGGGCACAAAGACCAACTAACGACAAAGTGGAAAATGTGATCAACGGAATTGTTGGAGATAAGAAATACAACACTATAACAAAGAATCAGATCCGGTACAGACCTCCAGTAGATCCCAAGAATAAGCGTTTAAAGCTAGATAAAACCATCACCTCTCAAGACACCTAGGTAATGCCTTATCACACCCCACATTTTGACCAAAATAGTGCTTTCTGAAAGCATCCAAAATTAATTGGTTAAAAGGGTCTTGTCGATATTGGAGTGGATTTGAATTTATGTTTTTTAATTGCTTTGAACAGTTAGGGATTGGCAGGTTGCAGAAGTCCAGATCCCCCTATTCGAATTCACCGAGAGAGCAAAATTTCCAATCGGCGTAATCACTTTGCCAATAATGATTGTTGATGGTAAGAGAAACAGGACAATCTACTATAAATATACCTTCGTGGATGCCCCTTCCCTTTTTGGTATAATCCTTGGTCGGCCATGGATGAATCAAGGTAAATCCATCTGGTTAAAATTCCATTTGAAGATGAAGTTTCTAACTGAAAATGACATTGCTTCAGTTAGGGGAGACTAAGTAATGGCCCAATGTTACATGATGACAACCTTGAAAATAAATCAATAAGATGTGAGAGGTCAGCACCATTGTTGGAGATGTTACCGACGCTATATACCCATAGACATTGAATCAATGCTCATCCGATCGTCTGGGACCATCAAGATCGGCATAGCCACACTAGCCCAGGTGAAATAGAAACTCAAACTTTTTCCTGATGAATATATAGATGTCTTTTATTAGCATGTGTTTGAATTTATAGGGATTCCTATACATTTGGCGGTACACAACCTCAACCTTGATCATAAGCTCAAACTGATCAAGCAAAAGAGAAGGGTTTTTGCCTCTGAGAGAGTATATGCGATTAAATATGAGGAATCAAAGTTTCTCAAAGATGATGTAATTGAGGAAGTATAATATCTGATATGGCCAAAAAATCCAGTAATGGTAAAGAAGCATGACGGAGGTTGGAGAATGTACATTGACTTCATTCATCTGAACAAGTATTCCCCCAAATATAGTTGCCCAATTCCACCTATCGATCAGCTTGTCGAATCTATTAATGGATATGAGGGGTTGAAAATTTTCAATGCACACAAATATATCTTTGAATCCCGATGGCAGAAGGATCAAGGAGAATACCTCATTCATTAAGGATGTGGGTACATTTTGCTACGATAATATGCCCTTTGGACTGAAGAACACATGGGGTACTTATGGATGACAAGTGGACAAGATATTCAAAGACCATGTTGGCAGGATTGTTGAGATTCATATACGCGATATGGTTGTGAAAAGTAATATTTATAAGGATTTTATAACCGACCTAATGGAAACATTTGTTCAACTCCAGAGCACAAAATTAAAACCAAATCCGTCAAAGTGCACCATCAGCGTGAGAGCCAGAAAGTTTCTAGGTTTCATGGTATCAAATAGGGAAATGAATGTTAACTTGAAAAAGGTCAACGACATTTTGAGGATGCAATCTCCCAGGACGGCTAAAGATGTTCAACGCCTAGCAGGTTCATTAGCCTTCTTAAGCAGATTATTGTCAAAGGAAGTGTAGAAACATTTATCTTTCTTTTAAATACTAAAGAAAGCAAAGTAGTTCGAGTGGTCATAGGAAATCAAAGAGGATTTCTAGCAGCTGAAGCAACATCTCCACACACAACCGACATTCATGAAACCTGAGAAAGGATAAGTGTTTTACTCGTATAAATCAGCCTCCCCACAAGCGATCAACACAGTCTTAATCAGCGAAATGGATCGAAAGCATTAACAATTTACTTCGCTACCAGGGATTTGGAGGGCTCCACTACAAGAAAAATGACCTATTAATTTCCCCTTTTACCTAGGTTTTTTGGTTTAGGTCAAATAACTGAAGTAAGAAGTTCTTTAACCTCAGTTATTTTTATTTTCAAAGTAAATACTATTTTTTACCTTGGTTAAATAATTACCGAGGTAAATAATATGTTTTTACCTCAGTTATTATTTTAACCGAAGTTAAATGTTAAAGAATCGAAGTAAATCATCCTACCAAAAAGTGTGCGACGTTGCATATGTTGTTTTAAAAGGCCTCTCGATGTTGCATTTGAAATCGTTTTCACCGACGTGTAATGCGATGGGTGACCGATGTCGTAGTTATGTAACTGATGGATCTTCTAGAGGTTGAAGTTGGAAAAAGTTTACTTTGAAAAATAGGAAGTATTATTTAAATATTTAAAAAGGTGAGTTTTGTTATGTTACAATTGAAAATGGTTTTTAAACACATGCTCTGATTAAATCACACCTACAATCAATTATACACTGTTCAAATAAGGTAGTTAAATTATTAGAAAAATAGTACTAGTCATGAAAATGTCCTTAAAATTACTACATAAATTCGATTAATAATTGTTTTAGTTCCAACAGAACATAATTTTTTTTCATTCCGCTCGCATTATGATAACCTTGAAGACAATCGCCCCCAGCTTCCATGACCTTGAAGAACAAGGTGTCCCCAATGTGTAGGTGGTTTTCGGAAAGGAACTCGTCAAAACCCTTTGGGTACAGCTTCCGACATGTAAATTGTACAGAGGTACGGACTCCACAATCTGGCTAGGCACGTACTGAATTATAAACAAAAAGCTACATTTTGTACATATCAAAGTAATCTATAAATTTTTTTTATTGAAAATAAAATACATGTGTAACAGGGATTACTTACCAGAATTGGAATTAATCCAAAGTTTGTTTGGGTCAGAGTGCTGACAAAATGCGGAATAATATCGTCGAATATAGTCTTTGGACGGTCATCATCGGAATCACGACGGTCGCTTCAACCGAATGAGTATTGACAGACAAGCGACGTCGCATTAAAGTAAAGTGGACACACTAACAGTAGTAGAAAACGGGCTAAAACAATGACCCTAAACCAAAAGGTTTGTGCCACATTAATGGGGGAAGACATAAAACCCAAATTTAAAACTCTAGAATCTAATCCTAGAACCCTAATCCATAGAAAGTTCAAATCATTAAACAAAGAACACATTCACACACCATATACATAATAATTTCAATGATAAATTTAAAAAAACTAATATAACCACTTGTAGGGACCATACCTTTGAGAAGATGGGCAGTGGGGTTGCTGAAATTTGAGAGAAAGTTAATTGTTTGAAATGATGTATGAGGTGGGCTCCATAAATGTAGTTGTTACAAAGCGTTGTGAATTCTACCTCGGACAATGTGACGTTGCATAACAGTCAACCTTACCGGCATTGGACCGACATTTGAGTGACGTCTGCTAATCTAAATGTGAGCCTCACCATTTCAGCCCACTAGCATAACAATGGGCCTATGTCTGACCAACTGCATATGCGAAGTCGCATGTCAATCATGTTTAGCGACATTTGACCGACATATTACTGGCGTCGGCTAGACATAAAGTGGGCATCACCATTTTAGCCCACTAACAAAATATCTGGACTCGTGTTTGACCGAAACAAACATAATTAACCTTAATAATGGTTAATAGTATATTATATACTACTATTTGAAATTCATAAATGTCCATGAACTTTTATTAATGCCCGGTTCGATCAAAATTGATTTTAACACAACCGTTGAACTTTTCAATTTTTACACTTAGGTCCCTCCAAGATGGTGGGAGGGGACGAAATGCAAAATTGGAGATACCCAATAATCTATGTCACATTGTCACAATCATGTCGTTCTGATTTATGCATCAAGGAACCGGGGTATTCTTCCCTCATTTTTTAGTATTCCATTAATATCCTTATGATAAGCGTTATTAATTTGAACGATAAATTCCACCACATTTAATAAGACGAAATTACACATGCTTGTTTTTTTTATGAAATAAAAAGCTAATGAAATTTCGCCCATCAATTTTTTAAAGTACTAGTACATGGTCTAGAGTAAATTGCATATGATTACTTAGAAGTATACAAGGATTGATAGAAAGATCTAAGGAAATCTTTGTGGGATCATTCCAGTTTCTTTATCACTTTCAGGGATCATAAGTCTGACTGGGGATGTCAAAGGTCTCATCTGGGATGATTGGAATCGATTTTGGGAATGCCGGTTTACTTTTCAATTTTTGCACTTACGTCCATCCAACAAAGTGGGAGAAGTCAAAATGCAAAATTGGAGATACTCTTATATAATTCACCAAGTCACAAGCACGATGTTCTGATTTGGTCATGTACGAGTCAATGGAATGGGATCAAAATCTTCTCAGACAGTGTGTGATGAAACTTTGTGAAAATTACCTATGATCCAAACTTCCTTGCATGTTCACTACACTTCAAAACTCTGCACCCAAACGTTAGGAAAAGTTTTTGATATGGAGATTATGCGTACTTTCTAAGAGAGGCGCGAAACGGGGTTGTTGTCCGTAATTTTTGTTATTATTCCATTAATGCCCTTACTATAAGCGTTAGAAGAACGATAATTCCCACAACATAGAATCACATAAAATTTCATATTCTTGGTTTTTAATGAAATAAAAAGGTAATATAATTCTGTCTATCGAATTTCAAAAAGCTCTAGTACATGGTCAAAAGTAAATTGTAGATGATTGCTTATAAGTATACAATGGTCATTTGGGAAGAACTTCTGGAAGTCTATATGGGAATAAGACCAATTTCTTTATTACCCTCGGTTAGTATAAGTTTCACTGTGGGTGACAAAGTTTCTGGACGATCGTAATTGAGTTTGGGACAACCGGTTAATTTTTTCATTCTTTGCACTTAGGTCCCTCCAAGAAAGTGGGAGAAGTCAAAATGCAAAATTGGAGATAACATTCTGTTATTCACATTCACAGGACAATGTTGTTCGTATTTGGCATAAATAGGTGGTTGGAAGGGGCCAAAATCTTAAGAGAGAGTATTTTACGACACTTTTCAAAAATTAGACTCTGGCATGTATGAACGACGTCGCAAATGCTTCGCATAAAAAGAACCACATACTGACACTCTACCGATGCCGGTCGACCTAAATTTCCAACGAGAACCAAAATTTTGAGCAAAAATTTTGAACTAAAATTCCCCCAACCCCATTTCATGTCAATAATATTTAGCAACACCCATTTCTCATCTCTAACACACTTTCTCCTAACACAACTCCACACCATTATTTCCATTCACAAAATTACAACCACTAAAGAGCCTTGATACATCCATTTTACATGGTGATTTTGGGATCTTTTTGTACTCATTTTGGTGGACTTTTAGGCTTTGAAGACTCTATTTTTCCTTGAATTCCTATTATTAGAGTTGAGAGCGACTTTATCGCTTTTGTCACTTATAATAAGGATTCTGTGAGACGAGG
>JAULKM010154955.1:0-16914 GCA_032355605.1 Rubia tinctorum
GGATTTATTCTGAACTGGGTCAGGCCCCGCAGATGTAGGTGGATTTCACCAAACTGCGTAACCAAGTTGTGTGTCTCATGCATTATTTACTTTACATATTTGGTTAAGTTAGACTATGTTGGAACATATGTTTGTTAGTTAATCTAAAATGGTAAACCAGTTTTTTAGAGACGATTTGGAGAAAAGGCAGAGAATTTTAGGGCTGTGTGGAGCCCCGACATTAAGCTGATCGGAGTTATTGTAAGTACAAGGGAACTAGCGTTGTGCTCAAATGACATTGCATCGCTATGCATGTTCTTTTGGTTGATTTTTTTGTTGAAAGACAATGGAGAGTAATTGTGTTATGGGATTGTAGGTGTTCAGACTCTTAGGAGGTCAGATTGAAGGTAATCTATTTCTACCCCTTGGATCGGGCTAGAGCTACTGCACTCCTGCCGTGATTTACTAGGTTTAAATTTGTGCTTTTTGTCTTAAATCCTTGGGTAGTTTTGGAGCTTCTAGATGGGAATCTTACCACTTCAGATTGAGTGTTGTTAATTTTGGTTGCTTAAGTAAATTAACTACCATAATCCTGGAATGGTTCGATTGTCTTTCGTTTTCTCTATATTTGTTACTTCTTATTATATATTGTATTTGATTATGATGAAACTGCTAGGCCAATAATTTAATCATCGGCCATTAATGTTGTTTCTGTCATACCTGGGCTTTTTATCGTTTCTGAATTCATTTCAGTCATACCTGGGCTTGATTGTTATTTTGATACAGTTTCTTTTCTGTTCGTTGAAATATTTGAGTTGGGTTTGTCAGGCATGAGGTTACTGTAATGTTTCAACGGAGAGGATTCTTGTTCTTACGATGCTTCTTTTAGAAAAATTGGATGCGAACAAAATTGGTTTGTTACTATTTGTATAATCATTATTCCATCATGGAAGTAAAAGAAAATTGACACGGTTTTTTTCTTGGATCTGAATGACAGTTAGCAATCGATAGTGACTTGTTACTGGTAAACATATAAGAATTAAGGGGTACAAGAAGTAGCTCTAGTATTACTATAAACTGAAGGGAATCTCTCATAATGTACGAGTTCGTCTAATTCCAACAATTTATCAAATTGTGAATTCTTTAAATACTCAAGTAAGTAACCCTATCTCATAGGCCCTATGTTGGTAGCAAGAACGACTTTCAGATTAGTGCATTTGTGACGATGGAAGTCAACATACGTTTGCTCGGCCTTTCCATTGAAGAACCGTGGATTGGAACCCTTCTCAATGTACGGTTCATGACTCCTAGTTGAGGCAGCTCCCCTGGCCCTAGCACCACAACTTCTTGCCATTGTCACTAAATTAAGCAAAATCATCTAATTTGGATTCCAAATTTGGGTTTTTTTAGGGTTTTTTGAATTGGGGGTTTTGAAAAAAAGATGAAACATGCTTTTTTAATACCACAGACCAGTTTCGAGTATGGAACATATTCATATATCCGTTTAGAAGCAAAGATAGTCTTCTGAGCTCGTAAGCTCTTCCCAGCCTAGTTTCGAGCTCGGAACTAAACTGGAGGGCCAATGATAAAATTGGGCATTAAAGTGTGCTTCAAACACACATTAATGCCATTATTTGGGAATGAGTTTCTCTCTTATTTTTTGGACAAAACCCTTCCTCCCCCCATTCCATCCATTCATCATCAATCAAACCCAAAATTTTGAAATGGGTCATTGATATGAATCTCCTTGCGAATACTCTGGATTGTATAATTAAATCTTTGACCGAATTATGGAATTCATAAACCCTAACTGATCGCACGAATTGATGAATAACTAGCCCTCGGGATTACTCTCAACTCAAAATTATCTCACTAACTAGCCCGCTAGATTAGTTTACAAATCAAGGGTATTGATACTTAATTAACCTGCGGGATTAAGAAACAATGAAAATGCTCGCAAGCAATGAGTATAACTAAAAAATTATGAATATTTGATTGATAAAAAGGTGAATAAAACTTGGCCTAGCCTCCCCTATTTATCGGGTTACAATCGCCAAACCCTAGTTCTAATCATAATAGGATTTGGTAATTTCTATAAGAAACTAAGAAAACTTATGACAGGTTAAAGAAACTAAAATCATATCTAACTAAAATACCTAAAATAACCTGATCATGGTCGAAATTCATCAAGATAATTTCTTGAATGAATATTGCCTTATCTAATCTTACCAAATCTAATTCTACTCAAATCAGAACTGAATATTCCAAACCCTAATGGACTGATTTTCAAAATTAAACCATTCAAGGACCACATAGTCGAATTTAATTCCAAAAATTCAAAATGAAATAATTTACAATAGTTTACAACAATCACACTACCTCATTAAAAACCTGGTTTGAAAAAAGATTTTAGTGTTCTTCATGATGTCTTCACTTCCTCAACACTCTTGAACAATTAATCCAAGAACTTATCGATATTGATTTGTTCATCATGAAGTTGATCCATCAAAGAATTTAAAGCCGCATCTCTAAGCTTCCTTCTTGCCCTAGTTATAGGACCTGTCATGTCACTTAGATGATCTCAGACATATCCTTTAAATGTTTTATCAAGCTTTGGCATGTCATCATCTATGGTGGCAGTAGTCTTGGCATTTGCATCATTCTATCCGTGGTCAAAAGGTTTCCCCTCGAAACTGAATCATCTTCAAAGGTAAATGGAGACAAATCAGCAACACTGAATGTAGTACTTACACCAATTTTCCTGGCAAAGCAATATTGTAAGCATTATCATTCACACATTCCAGCACTTCAAAATGACCATCACTATGCGGAATTAATTTAGATCTTAGAGCATTTGGAAACCTCTCCTTTGCAGATGCAACCAGACCCAGCCTCCTGGTTCAAATCTCATCAATTTTCGACCCTGGTTTGCATTCTTTGCATTTTGTGCATTTGTCCATGCAATCCTTAAGCGCACCTTCTCATGTAATTTCTTAACAAAACTAGCCTTCTTTTCTCCATCAAGGTTCCTAACATGCTTAAAATTCAAAGAAATTAGATCAAGAGGTGTATTAGGTAGGAAACCCTAAACAATTTCAATGGAGGTAAATAAGTAGTAGAATGAATTGTGCAATTATAAGCAAAATTTGCTATCGAAATGCACGCTTCCCAATTCTTCAAATTCTCCCGTACTAAGGCAAGGAGAGTGCCAAAAGTACGATTGATGACCCCCGTTTGTCCATCGGTTTGAGAATGACTGGTTGTAGAAAATAGCAACTTTGTCTATAACTTGCGCCACAAGGTATTCTAAAAGTAGGATAACAATTTAACATCACGATCAGATACTAAGCTCGCAGGGATTCCATGAAGTTGAACTACTTTCTTAAGAAATAAATCTGCAACATGCTTTGCATAATATGTTTTCCTAAAAGGAATAATGTGTGCCATTTTTGAAATCTATCAACCACCTCAAAGAAAGAACCATTACCTAATTGAGATCGCGATAAATCGAGGACAAAATCCATGGAGATATCAACCCAAGAATGTGTGGAAACAGGTAAGGGCATGTATAACCCATGAGGCTTAGTGTTTACTTTGACTTCAAACAATCAATACAATTCCTACAAATCCTATCAATATATAGTGCCATTAACGGCCATAATAATGTTCTCGCACCAAATTATAAGTTTTAAGTGCACCAAAATGCCCATAAGACCACCTAAATGAGCTTCTCTAACAAGTAATTCACGCATAGAACATTGAGGAACACAAAGCTCTCGAAACAAGAACAGGTCATGGTGAAGAAATTTCTCATAAGAACCATTCTCGCATGCAGCTTAGACAGATGAAAAATCATAATCAATGCCATATAGTTCTCTTACAAACGAACACCCTAGCATGATACATTCTAATCATGTAAGTAAAACATGTCTGCCACTAAAAGCATTAGCAGTAACATTTTATTTACTCTTTTTGAATAGCAATACATAAGGAAAAGATTCAATAAAACTAGACCATTTAGCATGACGCTGTTTAACTTCATTTGATTCTTCAAAAATTTCAGTGACTTATGATCACTATGAATGACAAATTCTTTATGAAATAAATAATGTTACCATGTCTCTAAAGCTCTCACAATAGCATAGAATTCTTTGTCATACACATGATAATTAAGAGCACTGCCCTTTAACTTTTCACTGAAGTAAGATATAGGTCGATTCTCTGGCATTAAAACAGCACCAATTCCAACACCAGAAGCGTCTCAATGAATATCGAAAGTACCATTAAAATTAGGTAAAGCAAGAACAAGAGCATTACATAATCATAATTTCAATTCATTAAATCCATTCTTTTGACTTTCACCCCACACAAATTTCACATCCTTTTTAACTAGTTCATTTAAAGGTGCAGTAATAGATGAAAAATCACACACCAACCTACTATAAAAACTAGCTAAACCATGAAAAGATCTCACCTTGTTGGCATTGGTAGGGGTCGGCCAGGATTTGATGACTTCTATTTTGGTTTCATCGACTTTGATTCCCTCCCTTGACACCACAAAACCTAGAAACGCCACTTTTGAAGTGCAAAAGGTACACTTCTTTTATGTTTGCATACAAGAACCATTTTAACATGCTCAATATGCTCATTAGTTGACTTAGAATAAATCAATATATCATCAAACTAGACCACAACAAATAGACCAATAAAATTTCTCAAGACATAATTCATAACAACATAAAAAGTACTAGGTGCATTAGTTAAACCGAAAGGCATAACATACCATTCCTACAACCCGAACTTAGTTTAAATGCATTTTTCCATTCATCACCCTCCCTTATGCGAATCAGATGATAACCCTAAGTTATATCAATCTTAGTATAAATTACAGATCTATGCAAATCTTCAAGCATATCATCTAACATAGGGATATGATGGTGATACTTAATGGTTATCTTGTTAATAGCCCGATAATCAATGCACCTACGCCAAGTTTTATCTTTCTTAGGAACTAAAATGACAGGTACAACACAAGGACTTAAAGATTCACGCACATAACCTTTTTGAAGTAAACCCTTGACTTGTCTTTGTAGTTCCTTTGCCTCCTCAAGGTTTGCTTTATACGCCGGGTGATTCGAAATAACCAAACCTGGAAGTAGGTCGATCTGATGCTCTATGCCTCGCATGAGTGGTAATCCATAATGTAGTTCATCCAGAAAGACATCTTCAAATTCCTGTAACATCTCAGCAAACTGTAGAGGAACATAAATATGAGTATTATCCTTGGCGAAATAACTTTCTTTAAAATGTAAAATAAGCACGAAAGAATGATTAGAAAAAAACGATTCACATCCCTAATCGAAGCATAAAATGATTTACCACAATCGGTAGGAAGTTCATGTTTCATCATGTAAATCGATGATAAATGACTAATATGTGAAGATAAGATTTCAAGCAACTTTTCAAAATTATTCTGCGACTTAACGGACTTACCTGGTGGGTTGGTTTTCCTTGATTTTTGGTCGTAGTTATCGGAGTTTTGGCCTCCTTTTTTCACCTTTTGGCCAATCTCCCAGAAACCCTAGTTAGGGTTTAATTAAGCACATTGTACATTAGTCGCAAACTTCTCTTTGTCGACTTTTATTTGTTTTTTAGTCTCATGGACTTCCACAGGAGATAATGAAGTCAAAGTATTCCTGGTTCTATCCTAATCACAGTTATTTAGTTAGTGTAACCATTATGCATAGATTTTTTTTATCAAACTACCAAGGTCTACCTAACAAAATATGACTAGCTTCCATAGGTATAACATCACACATGATAGAATCATGATATTTTCCCATCTTAAAGTTAATCATGCATTGTTTATTAATCCTTATCTCACCACTACCATTTGACCAAATGAGTTTATAGAGATGGATAAGTAGTGATAGGTAAAGACAATGATTTAACAAGAAGATTATAAACAGTATTAGCACAAGAACCACCATCAATAATTTGTAAAAAAATATTATCTTTCACAAGACAATGAGATGGAAAATATTAATGTGTTGTACCTCAGATTCGGCCATTTGAGAATTGAGAAGTCTCAATGACACGAAGTTACCTTGTGTTTCTAGACCTTGTTCACCATGATCATTTATGATGATCTCTTCATCTACTTGTGCTTCCTCACTTTCATACAATGATGGTATATCAACATATTCATCTTCTTCATCTTCCTCCTCAATTGTTGTTAAAACTCAAGCATGAGGGTAGTTACTATGAGCATGTCCTCTTTCTTTACAATGGAAACAAGTAAGAGTATTAGAAGAAAGCGAATTTGATGAAGAAGTTGTAGACTTACCTGTATTTTTCGAAGACTGTTAAGTAGAGGGTGCCATTCTTCTTTCACTGGGAGAATACGTCAGATTTGAATATGATTGCATCAAACCATGGCCGCCCATGGTTCTTCCTCTACCTTGGCCCAAACTAGGGTTTCCGGAGTCAAACCCTAATTTTTTATTGGGAAATCCGACCCGTGTCCTTCTTGGCCATAGGGTGCTCTCAACCAATCTTTCTTTCACCAATAAATCTTGCATTGACACATTATGTTGAAGCTTAATTGGTACTTAAATATTTTCCCGTAAGCCTTCTATGAAACGATTCTTGATAAATGCGTCGTCTTCTTTCATCCCGACCCTTCTCATGGTCCACTCAAGATCTAGCCAGTATTCATCAATAGATCAATTTCCCTGCTTCATATAGCTCAAATAAGAATGTTGTTCCATCAAATATGTAGGCGGTACATGATATTATCAAAGCTCAGACTTCAATCTC
Source organism: Rubia tinctorum (assembly GCA_032355605.1). Classification (NCBI taxonomy): domain Eukaryota; kingdom Viridiplantae; phylum Streptophyta; class Magnoliopsida; order Gentianales; family Rubiaceae; genus Rubia; species Rubia tinctorum. The sequence goes on from JAULKM010154955.1 coordinate 6,799, forward strand.
CTCCAGGTGGAGATATATTTTTTTATAAGCAATCTGCATCGATTCCCTCAAATTCTTCCACCATTCAGTTGCTAATGAGTGAAGAAATATTGTGCCACTTTCACATTCTATGTCTCCCAATAATTGTTGAGATCAAATAGAATCTCAATCTGTCGCTCTCAATCAAGATACTTCGCCGGATTGTGTTGATCATCAAATCGAGGGATGTTATATTTTTATCCCTTGATGTCTCAAGCTGAATATGAGCTCTCACTGGAATCCAAACTCTCCTCTGGGAATGGCGTTTGTTGTGGCAATGCATTTTAGAAGACCCTCAGTGTGATCGTCTTTCCAAAGTATCATCATATTCTTACTCCGAATTACCATTACCTGGAAACTGCAGAAAAATCCTTGGGGATCATCCCTCTTGGCCGATGATGGTGGTGTCAGTTTGCACTTCACCCATGACTACATTTATTGCAACAGGAAACCGATCTGGATCAAGAGGTTCATTTGGTTTGATCCATTCTTGCTCCCAACTATCTAGAGGCTCTTGACATGATTGATTACCACGTCTACCATTTGAAGTGTTCATCAATGGTGAATTGTTGGGTTCGCCAACAAAAGGCGGGATGAATGGATTATCGTCCACCATCTTTGTTAAGAACCGCTAAGAAAAACAAAACGATTAGTAGAGAAATGCCCCCTTCCCTTTTGTTCAGTAAGGTCACTCACTAAGTGTATAACACTCACAACTTACAAGGCGAAGGCTAAAATAAGGGCAGTCGATCAATTCACCGCAGTTTCAAAGCAAAATAGGAGATGAGTACAACAGAATCTAACTCGAATTTTAAAAGTCTATAAACTGAAAATTGGTCTCTACGAATTGAAATCCCAGATTCTTAAGAGAATAAGGAACAAAATGCAATTTGAATGTCTTGAATCGAAGCTATATCGAATGAGACAGAAAATTCAAGTAACTTTTCTGAAATCAAATAGGATTAATTATCCAAACCTAAATCCTTTGTAGAATAGGATTTTCTTTACTTGATTGCTGCCCAACTAAAAAATTCAAACCAATTTCCCAACCCGAAAAGGTTTTTATTTCCTTTTCTATTCCGATTAGGATTTTGTTGTTGTATTTCCCTTTTCAAATCATATTTCATTTTTCTTCCTTCTTTTTCAATCACAAATTCAAATTTTGAACAATATATAACCCTCATAATCGGAATCTTATTCCCCGAGTAAGTAGAATTCAAGTACAATTCCCAAATTTTGAAAAATTACAAAACAGCCCAAACTTTTGGAAATTACAAAACAGCCCCAAAATTTCAGTTTCCAAACCCTAGATCTTGGATTTAAGCCCCAAAAATCTGCTACCTTTTTTTTTGTGTTTTTGAAAATTTTTGGAACAAATTTTCCTATCGTTGGAATAAGAAATCTGCGATAACTTCCTCTTGATTCAAATGAACTTCGAGGTATTCAAGATCGTAACGATCAAGAATATGACACTATATCTGGAAAAAGACACAAAAGACTCTTTTTTTATAAGGTGTAATCAAGGATTCAAGAACAAATTCAAGATCACGGAATCAAAGAACGATAAGAAAACAAATTGGATTATGAGCATGCAATAATTTTCAGAAGAGTGGATGAAAAATATCACAAGCACATAAATTGTATAAGATACCTAAAAGCTACAAAACTGATTGAGAGGTGAAGGCGGATAATACTTGTTGATGATCAGACCCTTCGACGTCATCCTGACTCGTTTGATGAAGGTGAAGGCAGATAGTAATACCAAAGTATTCTAACTCTCGGACCCTTCGACGTCCTTTGATTCTAGATTCAATCCCCCTGTTAAGAAAGATCAAACAAACACAGTTAAAAATATGACACGAAAGATTTTATGAACTAAACAAAATAAATTCAAAAATAAATTCAAACAAAACTTGAAAATCCCTGTGAAGTTTTAGTCACCAGGAATTCTTTTGCTTTGCTCTGATACCAACTGATATGAATCTCCTTCCAAAGACTATGAATTGCGGAATTAAATCTTTGACCAAAATAAGGAATTCAGAAACCCTAACAGATCGCACGAATTGATGAATAACTAGCCCTCGGGATTACTCTCAACTCGAAATTTGCTCACTAACTAGCCTGCAGGATTAGCTCACAAATCAAGTGTATTGGTACTTAATTAACCCGAAGGATTAAGTAACAATGAAAATGCTCACAAGCAGTGAGTATAACTCAAAAATTATGAATATTTATAAGAAGGTGAATAAAACTCGACCAAGCCTCCCCTATTTATAGAGTTACAATCGGCCAAACACTACTTCTAATCAGAATAGGATTTGGAAATTTCTGTCAGAAACTGAGAAGACTTATGGCAACTTTAAGAAGCTAAAACTATATATAACTAAAATACCTAAAATAACCTGATCATGGTCGAAATTCATCAAGATAATTGAATGATATTGCCTTATATAATCTTACCAAATCTAATTCTTGTCAAATCAGAACTGAATATTCTAAACCCTAATGGGCTGATTTTTGAAATTAAACCCTTCAAAGCCCACATGGGAAAAATTTAATTCCAAAAATTCAAAATGAAATAATTTACAATAGTTTACAACGATCACAATACCTCATTAAAAACCCGATGGAAATAAAGAGTATAGTGTTCATCACGATGTCTTCACTTCCTCGACACTCTTGAACAATTAATCCAAGAACTTGTCGATGTTTATTTCTTCATCAATTATTCATCATGAAGTTGATCCATCAAAGCATTTAAAGCCGCATCTCTAAGCTTCATTATTGCCCTAGTCATAGGACCTGCCATGTCACTTAGAGGATCCCAAACATATCCTTTAAATGTTTGATCAAGTTTTGGCATGTCATCATCTATGGTTATAGTATTCTTGGCATTTGCATCAGTCATACAAATCTAGCAAACCCCTAGGTCCTACTCCTAAAATCCCTAATTTCTACAATTTCTCTTACAAATTGGGAGAATTGGGTTTAGGGTTTGTGTTTTTGGTGTTTCTTAGGGAGGACATCATTTTGAAGGTAAAATGCATTTCATGTCATGACTAATGTGTTACATGTATTAAATTTTCCAAGTGGTAATTTAATTTCTATTGTTCTAGCCTCTTTTGTGGTATATCTACTTTCCCTTTCATTTCTTACATATTTAATGGTGACATTGTTTTGTGCTAGGGTTTGAAATAAACTAATGATTAGTTGTATGATTTTAAAATTTTCTATTACATTTCTAGATGATTAATATACACTTCGTTAGGTTGTATAATGTCTCGTAAAATGACTCGTGAAGAAGTTCCACCATTGCGAAACGAAGTACTTGCTGAGACGGTTGCGGATGAAAATGACGATTATGAGGGGGTGATAGAGGTAGCAATAGAAAAAACTCATTGTAGGACCTTAGAACGGAGAATCGTTAGGAAAGAGATGACTTTGTTAGTTTTAAACAAATTTGGCGAATGTTCATTGGAGGTACGTGTTAAATGGTCTAGTTGTGTTGGGAAGGTTGGTAGAACGAGGATAGACATAAAATATGATAACTGGCAAGAGGTGGCAAAATAATGTAAAGACATCCTATGAATGGAGTGCAAGGTACCGATTGTGAATTTTATATACTCAACACACACTCCCTTTCCTTGTATCATAATATTATGTATTCAATATTGCTTTTGTGGCCCGTTGAATTACTATTAGAGGCCCTTTGGAATTACATGGAGGATTTGGAGAAGACGACAATGAGAATGTTGTCAGAGAGTTGGAGAGGGCACAAGTATACCTTATCTAGGGATTTAATTCTCTAATAGAAAGGAGAACGCATGTGGTTAACTTATACACACATTCAACCTGAAAGTTGGGAGATTGACAAGAGAAGGGTCTTGGAGAACGAACAAAACGTTAGTCTTATATTCTTATATCCCTAAATATTTGGGTGTGTTTAGATTACATTGTCCCACTACAAGAAAAATAACCTATTACTTCGACCCTTTTTACCTCATTTTTTTGGCTTAGGTCAAATAACAGAGGTAAAAAGTTATTTTACCTCAATTCTTAAGTAAAGAATATTATTTACCTCGGTTAAAAAACCGAGGTATTTTAACTGAGGTAAGTAATAGGTTTTTTACCACGATTCTATGATAACCAAGGTAAATAATTTTAAAATCGAAGTAAAAAGTATAACCGACTTAGGTGCGACATTGGCAACATGTGTACGACCTAGCAGTAATAGTCAATCATGAGATAACCGACTTTGAACCATTGGTCGGTTTGACCAAATTTCTCATGACGTTAAAGAGCGACGTCGCATCTGACGGGATTTAGTTAGTATGTTTTGTTCCTTTGACCAAATTCAATCATAATGCCCAAAGTTTTCTTCAACATTCCAATATGGCTCTACAAAATCCAAATCCTCATTGTTAAAGGTGGGCAATAGGGCTTGGGCAAGTAAGTATTCCAAATATACCTAAATTTTTATTTTCATCTTCAATTTGGGTTCTAGGTTAGTTCACTTCATATGAGAGGATGTGTTTAACTATGGGTTGATTGAATTTAGGCATTGCTTAATTATATATGGGTGATGTTATATATATGTTTACGGGAACACGATAATTAAGGTTTCATTGACATATATGTATATATATATATATGTTTCTCTAATTAATTAATATATACACACACACATATATATACACACATACACACATATATATGGAATCCAGGAATTGAATGAATGTAAGTGTATGTATTTGTTGCTAAGATAGGACCCTAAAGAATGTGTACTTATCATAATATTATAGGAATGTCTATAGATAAAATCCATTGTTTTGTTGTAGATCGAATAAGTGAGGAGTATCAATCTTTTGTAGCTAACTTTATTAAATATGCCTACGCAAATGCCGCAAAGGAGAAATTTTTGTATGTATATTGTCCTTGTAAGAAGTGTCAGATCACCTCTATTCATGAAGATGCAATTGGTTTGAAGGATGACCTATTTATATATGGTTTAGAAATTTTGGTTTTGGCATGGGAAGAATGTGACTGAGCACAATAGAATTGAAGAAGAGGGCGAGAAGGATGATAGGATGGATGAGTTGGTTGAGGAGATTGTCAAGAACTACAGTGGTAATCCAAAAAGACTTTCAGCCTTGCACGGACATAATGAGATACTTCTATACTATGGATGCCCTAAAGGAATGACAATATTGAAGACTACGCTGCAGTTGATGAATGTGAAAGCTAAGTATTTCCTATAGTGATGTTGGGTTCTTTGGATTGTTAAAAGTGCTGAAAGAAATGCTTCCGGTTAGCAATAGACTACCTGAAACAATCAATGAGGCAAAGAAAGTACTGTGTTCGATGAGCATGGATTATGAAAAGATACATGTTTTTGGAAGGACTGTATCTTGTATAAGGGAGATCACTTGAATGCAGAAGAATGCTCGAAATGCAATGCTCTAAGGTTCAAACTGAAGGAGGTGGATGATGATGATAGAGAAATTGGAAATTGGAAAACGAAGAAGGTTCCTGTCAAGGTTGTTTGATATCTACCTATTATTCCCCAGTTGAGAAGGTTGTTTGATAATTCTGAGGTTCAAACTTGGCTTGCAGATCAGACAGTGGTTGATCCTGACGTCATTAGACATTCATCCAATGATGATAAATGGAAAAAGATAGACACAACCTTTTCGGTCTTTGATTGAATGAACCACGTAATTTGAGGCTTGGTTTGTGCATGGATGGAATAAACTCGTTAGGTAATATGAGCAGCAATCATAGTTCTTAGCCAGTGATAATTATGATTTAGAATTTTCCCCCATGGTTGTGCATGAAGAGGAAGTACTTTATGTTGTCTCTACTGATCTCCGGTCCGAAGCAACCGGGAAACGATATCGATATGTACCTAATCCCCCTTGGTGGATGACCTTAAGAAGTTGTGGGATCTTGGAATGAGGATGTATAATAGGTTTCGAAAGAAGTCGTTTGATTTTAAAGCCATGCTGTTCTGCACTGTTACTGAATTTCCTGCGTATGGAAACTTGTTTTGATATTCAGTTAAGTGTCACAAGGCATGCTCCATTTTTTTGGAAGGAATAAAATATTATCAGTTGAGGCATGGATCTAAAACAGTGTATCTTGGGCACCGAAGGTGGCTCCCAACAACTCATCGATGGAGGAACCGACGTGTTGAATTCAATGGCAAGGTAGAGTTGTCGCTCCCTCCTCCCTTATTAGCAGGTTCGTCAATCTTGTACATGTTGCGTGATTTTTGAAATGACTTTAACAAAAGGAAGAGGAAACCTAAGGTTGCCTCTAGTTGGAAGGACCGTTCCTTTTATTTTATCTACCACATTGGGAGATCCTTAACATCTGACACTGTTTGGACGTGATGCATGTTGAAAAAAATGTATGTAATAGTTTGGTTGGTACTTTGATGAATATCCCGAGTAAGACAAAGGATGGAGTGAAGTCAAGGAAATATATGGTTGAAATGAAAATTAGACTTGATTTGGCCCTTGAGGTGCGGGGATCCAAGACATACTTGCCCGCTGCTTGTTACACGTATTCAAAGCTGAGATAGACTTGATATGTGCTAGCCTGAAAGGTATCGATGTCTTGAACGGCTATTCTTATCTGGTTGAAATTTATTATCCGATGAGGGATTGAGATTGGGGAGTATGAAATTGTACGATTCCCATTTTTTGATTCAAGAATTTCTCCCGGTTGCGATTAGATCCATCTTGTCAACTAATGTTAGAAAATGCGTCACCTGGTTTTGTCGCTTCTTCAAGGCAATTTATTGTAAAGAGATTAGATGTAAACTTTGATGAACTACAGGAGGAAATCATTTTCGTGTTGTGCGAGTTGGAGATGTATATCCCTCCATCATTCTTTGACATTATGGTTCACTTGTTGGTTCACGTTGTGTGGGGATATATAAATATGTGGTCTCATTTATCTACGATAGACGTATCCATTCGAGAGTTATATGAATATATTCAAGGGTTATTTAAAAAATCAATATCACCAGGATGCTAGTATTGTGCAAAGGTATGTGACTGAGAAGGCTGTAGAATACTGCACGGAATTCTTGAAGAATGAAGAGTCGGTTGGGCTACCAAAAATGCGGTATGAGGACATAGTGGGTGGCAAAGGCTTGCAAAAAGGAACAACTAGGGTATTATCTCCTGACGAGTTGACGAAAACACACTTATATGTTCTGCGAAATTTAGATGTGGTGTGCCCGTTCATGGATATGCACATGGCCACTATGAAAGAGCATCACCCCAGTTGGTCAGAGAAGCAAGTGCTTCCAGAACACCATCACACTTTCATCAATTGGTTATGCACAACTATAGTCGGGGATAGTCATAGCGAGACCTTGAATTGGTTAGCCTTCATACCTTCTGCAAGTGTGATTTCCTTCACGGGTTATGAAATGAATGTTTTTACCTTTTTAACTTGTGAATGAGACTCACACATTGCAACACAAAATAGTGGTGTTAGCCTAGTTGCAGAAGCATTGTCTGTAAGTAGCATGAAGGATAAAAATTGCATACATGGGAACATGTCTTACGATAGCGTGATTGAGGAAATATGGGAACTTGTCTACATAACTTTTAGGATCCTAATTTTGAAATGCAAATGGATTGATTACAACGCCAGTGTATCGATGGACGAGCTAGGTTTTACAGTCATCGATTTGAGCAGGACACGTTCTACTGGTGATCCTTACATCCTTGCTTCACAGGCCACACATGTGTTTTATATTGCTGATCCTTTTGATTCTAGAAAATCAGTGGTCATTCACAAGAAAAGTTAATTTGTGGGAGAGGTTAGTCTATTATCACTGTTTGAAAATATTCCACACAGTGTACCCAACACCAGCAATGTTGACCAGGATGAGTTATTTGGGTTGGGGCTAGCATTGAGGAGAGACCACACAGAAGGCGTATGGGTTGAGAGTCACTCAAAATGAAGCAAGGAGAAGACTTACATTGGGTGTAGACCTCATTTAAACTTACCTTGTTGAATGTTTATTGTGTGGTTCGTGTTGTATTTAATAGGTAATTCAATTTTCGGTCCACTATATCTTGAAAATTAAGTAATGTTTGGTGAGCTAAACATATGAACTGAAATCACACATTGTCTCATTTGGCTACTCGGCTAATATGAGACGACGTCTGCGACTTCGTACGTTCCACTCGAGGCCTTACAAATTGAATGGAATACATGAAAAACAGAGTTAACAACGTCGCACATACAATCGGTCCTGAATTTGTTAAGACCAAATTCAAAAATGCAGTGTCACACAGGCCCCTCGGTCCAAACTAGAGCCCAAATCCATTTAAATCAATTAATCCATGTGATATCGTAGGGTAGTCGGTAACATGTCGATAAATCCGACATTATTTCCATATCAAGAGCGATGTCACACTGCTCTGTCATACCTGATAAATCAGCCATGGTTAACCAATTCATAAAAATCTGAATGGTACCATGGATAACCATTCAGATATTTCATTATGCACTTGACTGTGTGACCAGAGAATCCAAATTTCAGAAGGAGTAACATTCAGAAATTGACATGATACTCTATCAGAGACCTTTGGCATGTCAAGCTTCGGGTCGAATCTTCTGCGCCAATATTCGAAACCACTCATATGCCACAAATCTAAAGACGTCGTTTTATTTCTTTGGAATTAAAAATTTACTATTAACTTTTACCTCTTTTTTCGCTCCTCTCATTCGTTCAAGCCGACTTCCCTTTTTGTTCGGCAAATTATTATTTTTCCAGAATTAATCATTTTAAAATATAATTCAACCATCTACTCAGGTATGTCAATTCATGTACGTTCGTATTTGGGTTATTTATAAAATAGTGAATTTTTGTTAATAGATTTAATAATTTTTTTGATAGCTATGTATATATTCATATACAATATAAAAAAATTCCCGCAAAAGTTATCATTTTAAAATATAATTCAACCATCCACTCGTGTATGTAACTCATGTATACATTCTTATTTGGGTGATTGATAAAATAATGATTTTTTATTAATGGATTTAATAATTATTTTGATAGCTATATTATATTCATATACAATTAAAAATAGAAAATCATAGAATAGTTGTGATGTTAATTTTTTTCAACCTTCTTCGGTGTATTTCTATCCAATGTTTACATTACTATACACCTAATGTTTACATTACTATACACTGGACTCAATTAGAAAAAGGTGACATGATAAATTTACTATTTCAATATAAAATGTAATGAAACAATTAATTTATTAAACTTTCAATATGTAATATCAGTTTATTTTGAGAGTTGTTACGTATAGTTACACACATTAACATTTTATATTATAAATAAATATAAACAAAATTTCATAATTATAAATATTTAATTGCATGTAAATAATTTATTAATTTTATAAGTTAAACCAATTCAAGTGCTTAAAAAGTTGATTGACATTTTTTTTTAAATGTCGAACAATTTTATTGTAAAATAATTTTTAATTATAAATAAATAAGTTATTTACATACAATTAAAATATTTATGAAATAAAAAAATCATACCTCTTTATAATATAAAATGTTAATGCATATAACTATACGTAACAACTCTAAAAAATAAATTGATATTACATATTAAAAGTTTAATAAATTAATTTTCTCATTATATTTTATACTAGTAAATTTATCATGGAAAAAATGTCAAACAAAAAAATCACATAAGTGGAAATGCTCAAATTTTTTTTGTTTGAATCCAGTGAATAGTAGTGTAAACATTTGATAGAAATATCAACAAATGATGTCAATCAACTTTTTAACAATCACCCAAATAAGAAAAAACTAGCACGTGGTATGATTTTTAAAAATATTTTTTTTGATGATTATTTGAATATTGTGTAATATTTATTGTGGCACTCACATTTTTATATATTTCACTGATGACTCTTACTGTACTGTGTATTATTTTATTGTATTAATGTGGCTAAATCGTCTTATGATGCATATCTTTTATGTTAGTGGTAAAAATGTAGTTATTCGAACAATTTGATTACTTCTCACATGATTCATTCTAATTAT
>JAULKM010154963.1:0-16913 GCA_032355605.1 Rubia tinctorum
TTGTATACCCTTTGTACTCATTATATATATGAATACACACAACCACAATTATTTGTGGGTTTTACATTCTATCAATAGCTCATTCAAGGAAGTTTATATTGCTTTTACTTTTACAAAGCTGTAGTATGGTCCATGGTTTGATTGTCATCGCAAAATGGCGTTTCAGGTTCATACAATGTTGTTTCGTTTCTATTTTTCTTATATATTTTTTATCAAGGCTTCCTTTACGAGTAGTGGTTAATCTGTTAGAAATTGTTTGTTGATTGGTTCAAAGTAGAAAGAATTGAGGTGTAGTTTTTGGTGGGAACACACTAGGCCATGGGCTAATGGGGGTTCAATTTATATGCAGTTCAACTTGGGGATAAATTAATGTGCTTCCCTCAGTTCTTAGCATAGACATAGCTAGTAGGTGGAATACAACTAATTTTTTCCCAGGACCTTATTGCTTTAGCAAAACTACTGATATGATTAATTTATCGAACTAGCCAAATTCTTGGCTATGTTTTGAATCTTTTCTTATTGATCACTTCTTTTTATATTTTATTATTTTCGGAGATTGTGGTTCAAGTTTAATTCTGGAAATCTCTTTAGAAAATTTAGTCACAGGGATGTCATTTAGGGTACATAATTGATACAGATTAGAATTTTCTGGGTTTTATTTGCTTCCGCATGTACCCCGTATAGGTTTGTAAAGTTCAATGCCAAGAGCCAGTTTCTCATTTTTATTTCACCCGTTTGCTAGTTCTGCTTCGATAAGTTTGTGAGATGTTTGTTATCTACTCTCGCTACTGGTGGCGGCCATTTGGTTTATCTTAAAATTGGTTATGGAGTGCTAACAAAAGTAAAGCATGCTCAATTTGAATATGATATCTCATGTTTGGATGTAAATCCAATTGCTGATAATCCAAATCACAGAAACATAGCTGCTGTTGGAATATTTTCACTTCCTGATTTGAATCTCATTACAAAGGAGCATTTGGGAGGGGAGATTATCCCCCAGTCTGTTCTGCTGTGTTCCTTTGAAGGGGTGTGTATCTTTCCTGGCATTGTTCTCTCTGTCTCTCTCTCTCTGTACAGGTGAGAGTTCAGGTGAGAACACTCATTTATGTTAGAACAATCCTTTATGTGAGAACAAATTCAAACCATTCAATTACTAGATCTGATGGCTTCCATTTATTCAAGTATTGCTGAAACATAAACATGGACCGCAACCCATTTAATGCGACTTCAATTTACCTACTTAATATGGACTATCAATTTGTCTGCAACCGATTTGTTATAACCCAATTGTTGTCACCCGTCATCAATTTCCGTAAATATTTGTATACCCCATTGTTTAATAATTAATTTCATTAATTCTCTTTTTAATTTTTTGAAATCACACATACCTTGCACACATATTAACCCTGATACAAATCATTACAGGCATCCTACCTTACTACTAAACTATGATTAACCCCGACGCAAAGCATTTTAAACTTCTGTTTTTTTGTGTTATGGTGCATTCTTCTCGTATATCACGACTATTGTTGATGTTTTTCCTTTTTATTCTTCATATGTCTTTGAATATCATTCGCCAAACCGAGTTATAAAATATTGCAATTACAAAATTGAATTTTAATCACTTGCAAGCAATGATCAAATCACATACGAGTTGTGCTCTAAGCATCATGTTGTTTTCTTAGCACATTCAAGTTATAAAAGAAAAACCTACATGTTACATTTGAAACACTTACTAGCGATGGTTGAAGCACCTATGAGCTGTACTCTAAGCACTAAATTATTGTTGTAGCACATACAATTCATAAAAGAAGCACCAAGTTGTTTTTATAGCACATGTAAGTTACAAAAGAAGCACCTACAGGTTACATTTGAAGAACTTACAAGCTGCGGTTGAACCACCTACGAGTTGTACTATAAGCAACAAGTTATTTTCATAGCAGATATAATTTTAAAAGTACCTAAAAGTTACTTTTGAAGCACTTACAATCATTGGTGAAGCACGTACGCGTTATACTATAAGCAACAAGTTTTTTCCGTAGCACATATAAGTTATAAAATAAGCACCTACAAGTTACATTTGAATCACTTACAAGCGGTGGTTGAAGCACCTACGAGTTGTACAGTAAGCAGCAAGTTGTTTTCATAGCACATATAAGTTATAATAGAAACACCTACAAGTTACATTTGAAGCACTTACAAGAGGTGATTGAAGCACCTACGAGTTGTACCGTAAGCAATAAGTTTGTTTCATAGCACTTGCATATTACATTTGAAAACACTTGCAAGTTGTGGTTGAATCACCTACTCTAAGCACGGGTTATTTTGGTATCATGTATAAATTATAAAATAAGTACCTTTGAAATACATTTGAAGCACCTACCACTTACAAGTTCTAGCATATTCAAGTTTGTTTCGTAGCTTATTCAAGTTCAACTATGCGAAGCCACCATTGCTTTGACTATGAAATGGTAGATTTGTTAAATTTGATATGTATTCAATGTCATCCATCAATTTTGATCAATTTAATTATATTCATTCTATTCCAACTTTTTGCGACTAAAAATGTGTATTTTAAACCCAAAAAAAAAACTTTCTTGCATCTGGATGTTCCATATATTTCTATATTTTTTTTTCAATTTCAAAAACAGGTCTCAAAGTGACGAAAGTATATATACTCACTCTGTCTCACCAGCAATGACACATTTACTTTTTCAAAGTCAAATTCTGTAAACTTTGATCATAAATATAAATAATAAATATATTATGTGAGATATTGTTGAATTAATTTTAACATATATTTTCTAAATATAATTTTTTTATGCAAAATTGGTATATGTAGTTAGAGAGTTGACGATCAAACATGATCATTGAAAACCGTGAAAAAACAAATATGTCATTACTGCTCAGATGGAGGAAATATGAATTATTTGTTTACAAAAAGGTAAGATTATATACGGATGTTGTTAGTTTACAGTTGGGTACATAAAGAGCAGTGGAGAAGAACAGGGTTGCAGTGAAGAAGAAAAGAAATGGAATTTGGGGCTACGATGAAGGTTTTTATTTTTCATCCAGAATTTGAATATATTACCCGATTTATATTTTAAGTCACACAGGAAACTAGAGCCATAGGATTAAATTATTGGACGCTCTAGATTTGTTCTCACATAAATAAGTGTTCTCACCTAATATAGGTGTTCCCACATGATCTCAATTATATATATATATATATATAATTTTGTCTTTTCCAATTATTTCCATTTAATTTATATTTAACGAAGCATGTTTTCCTGGGACACCTACTCCAGCAGTAGGCTTATTTTCTTAAATTTTTTATTGCTGCCTGAGTATATTTGGTTGGTACAATGCAGGTGTGTTAAAGGTGCAACAAAACATGGAGCTTTATATGAATGGGCATGCCCATTGCCTAGAGCACATAAGTGATGACAAAAGGTGCAACAAAACTTGGTTCCATGTTTCTTAAATGTAAAGGAAATAATGAGGAGAAATACTAAATATTTTGCCATTTTGATGCAGTCCAGTATAGTTCTTAACTAGCATAGCGAGATCCAAGGCTTGGAGGGGTGATGTTAAGGATCAAAACATGACACATTTTCCATATGGTATGATAGGGTACATCTGAATATTTCTAAGGACCATAGATGTGTGAATTAGCATTGTGATTTGATGTGTATATGCCACATAATTTAATTGCTAGTTTAAGCTAAAATTATGTTTAGTCGCATAGATAGTTATATTTTGGATAGTTATGTTTAGTTCCATAAATTATTAATTTTATATCATACATTAGTGGAAATATTTTTTGATGTTGCTAGATGTGGCCATATATATGTTAGATTGTTTTACTATTTGTAGTGAAGTATCAGAGTGGTTGCGCGCAGCTGCGGTCAGTGCCCAATTCTAGTATTGTTTTTCCCAAATTGAACTAATGGGGCAGCTGCGGTTAGCGCCCAGTTCCAATTTTATTTTTCCCAAATTGAACCAATAGAGCAGCTGCGCGCAGTTGCTGTCAGTGCCCAATTGCAATTGCAAAAAATACCTGGTGACAATTTTAACCCCAATTTTCTAAAAACCAGTGCAACTAAAACCGGTGTCGAAAAATTACCGGTGCCATATAAAACCGATGTAAATTTAGCACCGATTTTTTAGACCGGTGCTAACCAAAAAACCGATGCTAAATTTAGCACCGGTTTTTTAGACTGGTGCTAATATGAAAACCGGTGCAAATATAGCACCAGATTTTTAAAAACCGGTGAAAACATTTCACCGTCCACTTAGGCACCAATTTTTTGGACCCCAAAAAACCGGTGCTAGACTTCCAAAAAACTGGTACTAGAGGGTCGGTCCTATGATAGTGAGTGTCCGCTAAGGTAATAGGGAGAGTCAGAGTCTGTGGCCATGTGGGTGTATGCATGTAGGTCGTGACCACTGCTCCGATAACCGCATGCTAGTAAACAGGAAGATTGTATCCCGATCGGTGAGGCATGATAGTGGAAACTACGGTTGTAGTAATTCAACCATTGTCGTTGCAACCCTAGAGTCATCATGAGATTCCAATCCCCTTTCCTTTATAGGCCGATGGAGAAGCATTCATAGTAGAGGCCTGAGATGTAATTATTTACGGGAAAGAGGAGCGCATAATGGTTGGACCGCTTGACCCATTTTCCTAATTATGGAGTTGGTGTTGATGGAATAAGACATGAGCACCTTTGTGTGATAGACAAAGGAAAGTGTTGACTATCAACCACACTATGTGACATAAACATTATGATATGTTTATATATCTTGCCCTAGATAGAATCTAGGATCAAAGTACTCTACCAATTTTACATAATCTCCCCAAATCTTATATTAATATAGTGTAATCTCTTACTTTGCATGTCTAGTAGTTAATAGAACAAACCCCCCCCCCCAAAAAAAACCATGTTTGGAACATTGACTATTCCCGATAGCATCTCTATAGACAATCTCGGAGTTGCCACTATCTACCCTTTGGTAGATTTTAGTATGTACGGGAGCAACATATAAATTTCTATCTTTGCATCCAAGCGGTCCGCGGGTTAACTTTATCTCCCAAAAAGTTGGTGTTATTAGCGACCCCACAAGAGTACGGATCATTATGTAACATTTTTAAATGTTTCAGTAACACTTTATAACGTATTGTAAAATTTTAATAAGTGTTGTTAGAAAAGTGTCACGATAAATCTATTTTATTATGAATCTAACTTTCATTTCCAAAATTGCGATGAATAGTTCTTACATACTTCCCTTCCTTAATCTACTAACATGCACCATACATATTTTTCTTTGATTGTGGGTCTCATCCACGCTCTATAATTAATGGTATCTATAATCTTACTTACTACTCTCTGTTCTAGTCAAAGGTTCTTGTTTTCCATTTTTGTCTGTCCCAACCAGTTCATATTTTGACTATTTCCTTATCGGGGATGAGATTTGTGGCTGAAATTTGGGCAACACATTTCAATTTCCAACTTTGGGTGAAATCTAGCCATATCAGCCTGCATAAATGTCTATGCAAAAGGGTGACATGAAACTTTGGTTGGGATGAATGTAGTATCTCTTTATCATGTTCCTTCTTACCAAAGATTTTTCATTCCTCCAATTTCAAATGGCATATATTGTCTTAGCTGCTGCTGACTTCAACATTTGTGCTTTCCTGCCCTTCCCTCTGCCTTTCTAAATCAGCCAACTCCTTTCTTCATCCCATTTCATTGGTGTTCTCTCTATCGGCACCCATCTAAGTACAGCCTTCCAAATCTCATGTGTCTCGTTACTAAAAAGAAAATAAATGCTGCAAGCTCTCTTCTTCATCACTGAATTGGCATTTTGCATCCAGCACCACACCAATCTTCATCAGTCTTTCCTTTGTTGGTAATTTATTGTGCTAGCACATCTAGAATGTAAAATTTGCCCTAGGTCTTACCTGCTTTTCGAAGAAAAGTTTGTTCCATTAGACAACTTCTTTATCCCCTTGTAAGGCTTTGTATATCATCTGTACGATAAAATTCCTCTTTTATTTTCGCTCAGCCCGGCAATCCATTCCTACAACTTTTTTTATGGACTTTCCCAGCCTCTCTATCACCCAAGAGCAAGAGCTAGGAAAAGTAGTGCTCATGATATCCCCATTTTGTGTGTAATAAGTGTGAATCCACTTAATCCATAGGATATCTAATTTCCTGCACATATTCCATAATGTATTCATCATGTTTGCCTCATTCCATTCAACCTGAGCTATAAGATTCAGCGCTCCTCCTCTTCTTGGTGAGCGAATTCTATCCCAAGCAATAAGGGATTTTTCCATCTCTTCACCTCCGCTCAACAAGTAAGATCTACACATTGCCTCAATGTGCTTCAAAGCTGCTTTTTCCAAAGGAAAACTTTGCATCTAATAGAGTACAACTGCAAACATAACACTTCTAATCAATTAGATCATACCTTTATAACTGAGTAGTCTAGCACTCCAATGTTTCAATCCTTCCTTCATTTTTTCAATTAGAGACTGACACATCATGATTGTGAGCTTCCTACTAGCCAAAGTTACACAAGATATTTGAAAGGGAGCATACCTTCATCAAAATTCGTTATCTCCAGCCATTGTTCTTTCTGATCTTCATCACAATCTCCAAAATAAACTCTCCATTTGGCCTGATTCACTTTCAAACTAGTAGAGTTAGTAAATTACGGAAAAGTACGTGCATTAGTACCTGGACATACTTCGCATCACCATTAGCTGCGAATAAATAAATCATCAGCGAAGATTAAATTTATGATTTTCAGTTTCTCACATCTGGGGTGGTACCTGTAATCAATGTTCCCATCTGAACTCCCCATACATCTATCCAGGTATACTATTAGAAGCACAAACAATAGGGGTGATAGGGGGCCCCTTTTTCAAAGGCCTCTTTTTGCTATGATGAACTTTGTAGGGTTACCATTTATCACATATTTATAGGAGACTGAAGACACACACTTCATTACCCAAAATATAAAATGACCCGACATCCCAAGTTCCTTTATAATGGTTTTCATAACTGGCCATTCCACAGTATCTTAGGCTATTTGAAGATCAATTTGAATCATACATCTTGGTCCAATACTCCTATTATATCCCCTTATCAACTCGTTGGCTAGCATGATGTGATCATGAATGTTTTTGCTTAGAACGAAAGCTGCTTGGCTCTTATTGACAACCTTTGTAATAACTGCACTCAACCTTGTGGTCAAAATTTTAGAGAGTATTTTGTATTGAGTAAAGCAACATGATATTGGCACTAGTGGGGGAAGGGGTCATTACAGGCAGTTAAATCGGACCAGAGAAGACATTTCTGAAGTGTCTTCTCTGGCCGTGCCTTTACTTGCAACCAATTAAAGGCGGTTCCGATAACTTTCTTTAAAAACATCCATTGAATGCAGTTATGAAATGCCTTAAAAAGGCAGCAAGAACTGCCTTTAATAAGTTTCGAACTCGGAAACAAGACCCTTCATCGGCCCTTCAGGTACCTTCTGAACTCGGAATGCATATTAAAGGTGGTTATGAACCGCCTTTAAACAGGCGGATAAACTGCCTTTTAGAACTTCCTCACTCGGAACAAAGGCAACCTCTGTCAGCCCTGGAGGTTCGTTCTGAGTTCGGAAGGGCACGAGGTTCCTCTGTCGGAACCAAAAATCTGATGCTATTTTCGGTTCTATGGGATGCTAACTTCCCGATTCGGTCACTCATTCCAATCCTCCTCTGTAAATTCATGCCTTTTTGTCAATTGAACTTCCGAGTTCGGAATGCTATTATGCGCGAATATTATTAAAAGGCCAAATTCTCTTATAATATCAGAACCCCACACGGATACAATGGAAGAATTATTTTCATTCATTTTCCCGGCTAAAAATAGGCCTCATTTAATAGCCACAATTGTAATCCAATTCACAGAATAATTCTACAAGCTAACAAAAATCTACAAAAAATGTTAACTAAGAAATAATCTATATATAGGAATAGAAATCAATACTATTCTATTCCTAACTTTCACATCACTGATATTTACCTAAATTGTGTTATTCTGCCAAGCCAGGGTTCCCAAGAGTTGCTCCGTGGTTGAAAATGAGATGTTAAGCCAAACAATTCTTTGCGTTGTTGATGTCTTCTTTCTAATAGGGCCTTGCTGTCTTTAGAAGAACCTGCGAGTAGCAAGTTGGTAGAAAATATTATTGTTGAAATTGAGACACTATTGATTCTTATTAAAGAAATGTATAATTACCTTGTCAATCTCAAGTAAATCCAACTTTATGCCTTCTATGCACTTTATTGCGTAAAACATTACGTAATAGTTGCACTCTCATGTTTGCGCTTGTTTCTTTAACTGATTTAAACTAACATAAAATTTGACACTTCTAGAAACACAATAATAAATCCCGTTGGACAAAAAGAAGTAATTGTAACGTATTATACCTTGATTTCAACCACTTCAAATTTCATTGCAACATGTTCACTAGTGTCCTTCATAGCGGGCTCCAAAATCCTGAAAAATGCTTCTGATGGTTGGAAGTGCAATGGATCCATCCAATACACCCGCTTCTTTTCTGGAAAAATCATGATCAATCACCAATGGTTCCTAAAAATATTAATGTTTATTAAAATGCATAAATGATGTTCGTAAAAGTAATGAATATCATAACTATAACATTTCAATGTAGGGCTCAATGAATAATTTCTTATCCTTCCTCCCAAGATTTTTGCTAGTGTAGTCACGTCCCTCTTGGTTTGTACAACCGATATCTTGAGTCATCACAGGGCACATGTATTCTACCCATCCCTTCTTTTGATTATACATAAAATACATGTACCTTGAAATACAAAATATTTTCACTTTAGTTGTAAACAATTTGAATGAAATAGACAGTAAACATGAATTAAATATTACTCACACACAAACATGTATAAATACATACACACACATATATATTACTCACACACAAACATATATAAATACACACACACACACACACATATATATATTACTCACAAGATTTATATAGACATTAGCATCTGATTAACTTGCTCACATTTCCACGGGCCCTCGAAATCACTCCATAGAGCAATGATAGCTCTCTTCCCACCAAATATGCAATCGTTTCCAAAGAATGCGTAAGTTGAGTTGCGCTCATGTTGTTGAATCCAATTGTATAGCACTCGTACGAATTGAGGTGAGTCTTTCGGGACTTTTGCTCTTGGAACCGGTTGTCTAATCTTGTATGGTGTTGTTTGGACCGGTTTAGGTGTCCTATAGCACCTTATTGCTGTTTTATTTCATAATGGAGGGTAGGAAAATATACCCCGAGTCGGAGATATTTAGGCACATGGTTTGGGCTTCCACATCACTTGAGTAGTGAAGAGCCTCACGTACAGGAACTTGATCACCAAAATATTGAGGAAGATCGAGGGTCGAAATCAAGGGTTAGGAGAAAGTGCCAAAGTTCTTCAACAAGACTTACTTCTAAAATAAGAGATGGGTGTTGGTCGATCATAAATGATGCCATAACACACTAGGAGATGGGAAACAGAGCAAGAGGTCTACAGTTGATGAAGGTAAGTGAATTCTAGTTTTTCATTGCAATTTATATATTAGTATTATATATATGTCTATATGTTTAACATTTGTAGATTCGTAGAAAGCATACTTCGAAGGCGTTAGATATTTCTACAAGTGGGTGCGCAAGGAGTTCACCGCCATGAAGGTAAAGATTTTGAAAATTGAGAAAATATAACGAGCGTATTAACGCCATCTCGCGTCCACCCATTGTCCTCGTCTTGACCAATCCACATTGACAGGTGATCTTGAAGATGACTTGGAGTCGCACCTACCATAGAGGTTGCTTTGTTCACCTAATTTTTTTGAAATCCATTTTGATCTATTGATGGTTGCGTTGGATGATTACTTTTTCTTGACTTTAGTTTTAAACATTGGGTTGTGTTGACTTATTATTATATAGTTTTTATGGGTTGTAATAGGATGTGATATTTTCTATGAATGCTATTTGAATTGATCACTTTTTGGATTATGAGTTCATCTTGCTTTGTATTACTCTTTAAACCAAAATAGAAGTAACGTTGTAATCGAATCCTTGATAATGCAAATTTGACACACCTATTGATCAAAAAAACAATTAGAAAGGATGACACTAGTTCTTCTGTTTTATTTTCTTGGTAACCTTTTTGGCCCTTCTCCTTTTATAGTTTACCTTACCACAGATGTCCACCCAAATTCTCTCATCATAATCATTGCTGGCGACAGAAAAAATCAAACTATGATCGTCCACCTCAAGTAAGATAGCATCATTAATTCCAACACCTGTTGTATTGTGACTGAATCCAAGACTTTCTTCAAATTCGAATTCTTCAACAAAAACATGTTTTCCTTCCACAACAATCTCCCACCGAGGATTGGGAGGATCCCTTACATAAAAAACCTAGTGCACTTGAGAAGCCAATATGAAAAGATCTTCCTACCAACCGATCTAACTCCTATCGATAAGGGTGAAACCAGAATCCTCTATCCACTGCCCATCGTTGAAATGAACCCCTGACATGTAAAAACTACAACTCGCATAGTGGCACATTCAAGCTCCTGGATATTTGAAATTGTTCAAAAGTAACACTGATGGGCGTACATTGGATTATTATCACTTCCATTATCTACATGGAAAAATTCAGAGATGAGAGACACTCCACTATTATGAGACACACCCTTACCATCCACTAATTTTGTGGCAAAAGTAAAACCAATGACGTTGTACCCTCCATAAGAACATATAACCAAGTGGTATACAAGCCAACCATTTAACTTTCATTGGATGATCACCCACTGCAAACGATGAACACACAAGTAGACTATATGTCAAAGAATGAGGGAGAAAATACATTTCCATCCGGCACAAAACTTCAACTATCATTGACTGTAAACGGTTCAACTTCGACACAGTAATGCGTTTGCTAAAAATGGACTTGAAAAACAAACATAGCTTCGTAATGCACAATCTAACATGGGATGGAAATGATGATCGAATCGCAATGACATTCAATTCCTACGTTAAATTCTGACAATCATGAGACTTCAGCCCAACCAATTTCAACTCCTTAACTGACACACAAGTACTGATGTTGGAAGAATATGTGTCCGGGACCGTAACACTACTAAGGGTCTCACGGAATGATTTATTCTCCAATTGAGACATAGAATAGCAAACAGGGGGCAAGTAACAACTTTCACCAAAACTCACTGGCCCCAAGTTCTTAATTTTCATCTCAGCCAAATCTAACCGAGCCTTAAGCTCATCTTTTGTTTTCCAAGGCTATTCAACAATGTCCCGACCAAAGAATCACACACATTCTTCTCAATGTGCACAACATTGAGACAGTTTCTAACATCCAAATACTTCCAATAAGGCAATGTAAAGAAAATGGAGCATTTCTTCCAACTCCCATCCACAGGCACTTTACGTTTCTTCTTCCCAAAGTCATTGGGTAAATTCTTCAAAATTTCAAATATTTCAGTGCCTGTTCATGCAACCGATGCTTCTCTAGCATCCACTTCCCCATTGAATCTTTTTTTCCGCCAATCACCATGGAAGGTCCTCCGGAAGAAACCTATGATGACCTTGATATACATTTTTACAACCATGCTTTCATTGGTGGTAATCAGTCTCCTTCTCACACACGGGACAAGTAAAGTGACCTTTCACTGAGTAACCAGACAAATTACCGTATGCAGGATAATCATTAATAGTGCAAAATAACATCACTTTCAATATAAAGTAATCTTCAACACTTTCATCATATGTCCAAACACCCTTATTAAATAGGGTTAGTGAATCCTCGACAAGAGGAGGAAGATACACATCTATGTCATCACCCTGCTTATGACAAAAAATCGTCACAGATAACACAAATACTTACGTTTCATTGTCAACCATGACGGATGATTGTAGATAATTAACGTAACATGCCAAGATTTATGTGTACTACTCATATTATCAAATGGATTCATTCTATCGGTACATAGGCAGAACCTCAAATGCGGGGGTTCTTTGCCAAACTCAGGGTAAAAGGCATTGATTTTTTTCCATTGCTCACCATCCAACGAATGTCTAATCACATCATCCACCGGTCGATCCCTCTCCGGTTGCCAACGCAATAATTTTGCATCTTCCTTACAAGCAAATAACTTCTGCAATTAGGGAACGATAGGGAGGTACCACATCACATTTTCCTGTGTTATATTCTTCGTTTTAGTTACCACATACCCGACATGTTTCTAGATTTTATCTTATTTTTCACGGTACAACATACAATCATTCTGGCAAGCATGTATTTTTTCAATTTCATCCCATCGGGCAAGTAACTCTTTTTTGTCGCGTACAACCTATCTGGCAAGCATGTATTTTTTCACTATCCTCAAAGTCGTACTAAGTAATGAATGTTTGGAACCATTGTACAATGGCGTCTTTTTGCCGTCAAGTAAAGCCTGAAAGACCTCAGGTTTAACTTTGAACTCTCTTGCAATATCCTCACCATTTCGTCAAATTCTGCATTCCTATCTAATTTATCTCCCACATTCAGGTCACTCAAATCAATCGTCCCATTTGTTTCTCCAACTTCGCTATGCCATACCAAACAAGTGTAGCTAGTTTGTAACCCCCTCATTAAGAGATGTCCTCGTATTTTTTTCCTCCCTAAATACACATCGTTTCTAAAATCTTTATATGGCCATTGGGCTCGCACAACACTATTTTTAGAAGAATCTTCAAATGCTAGTGTAAGAAATGTTTCAATCAATGGCATGTAATCAGGTGATTTTCTCAGATCATTACCAACGATTTCATTCTGAGCCATTATCCTAAAATTCAATTTCAATGCAAACCATTAGCATTATCACAAAAATAATCATAACCCACCCCTATTTAACCTAACTACAAACCGGATTTCAAGATTTATATACATAAAACACTAATTTCATGATAATTTCAAACAATAAATTTATGTACAACTTACCTTATCCAATGGAAAATGGTGCTCTTCAATGTATATTAACTTTACTTGTTCATCAATGGATTATGAAAGGGAGTATACCCTTCAAATTTTATTGTTTGTGAGAATTTGAAGAAATAGCAGCTTTATTTATTTTTTATATGCATAGTGAGTTACGAGTTCAGAACCCACTTTCATAATAAATATATCCAAAGTAAAACCCTTTTCGAGTTCGAAACAAGGCCCCGATTAACCTTTTGAGATAGGAAGAGCTTTCGTCTTTTAAAAAATGACGGAAGGAGCCTTTTACAAGATTGGAAGGCATATCGAACCATGTTTCAAACTCCTAATCAGTGTCAATCAAAGGCAATTTGTCACATTTGCCATTAATTAGGGATAAACCGCCTTTAATTGGTGAAATGACCGCCTTTAAAATGCATCTGCTGGTCCTGAACAGGGGTTCCAAGTTCATAACCCCTTCATCAAGGCAGTTCAGTCTTTTTTCCCATAACTGCCTTCAATCGACGCTATTAATAGGCTGGCCTCTACTAGTGGGACCTCAGCTCCCCTACTTTTCTTGCTACCTGATGCTTAGGAATAAGGGTTACAAGGGTACTATTAATAGCCCTGTAGAACCTCTCATTTTCAAAGAAATTCATTACCGCATCCAGAATATCCTTATTAATTACCTCATACTTGGCCTTGAATAATTTGGCATTGTATTTAGAGTTAAGTGCTGAAATGACCCTATGTTTTGGTCGAAACTGGCAATATGACCCAGTAAAATTTGAAAGTGCAATTATAACCCTAATATTTTATCGAAAGTGCCAATATAACCCTGGAGACCATAATTTGGCCGGAATTGCGAGAATTGACTATTATACCCCTGTTTCAAAGAATTAAATTTTAAAAATTAAAAAGACTACAATATATTATTAACAAAAGGTTTTCCATTTTCCAATATTTTCCAATCCGTAGTTCATCCTCCTCGCGGGGCTCCTCGCCGCATGGATGTTCTTCTATTTCTTCCGCACCACTGGAGATCCGCCGCTCACTCTGCTCGGGCGGCAGTTTTTCGATATTGAGACCCTCAGCCTGCTCATTGTGTCCACCATTCTCGTTGTCTTTCTCACTAGTGTCAGATCGATTCTCGTGTCGGCGTTCATGGCGGGTCTTGCTATAGTTGGTTGTCACGGCACTTTCAGGGTTCTTGATGATCTGTTCCTTGACGACCAAGAGTCTTTGGCGACTGGGTTCCTCTCTTTCTTGACCGGCCCTTCCACCTCCGGCAGTGCTCCGGTCGTCAGGGTCTGAGGTTGGGGATCCATACCCAATTACCTTACCTACAATGTGTAAACAGATTAGGCTGGACTCTTAATTTTCAATATTATTTTTATGTGTGTAAATGTGGAGCTGGATCTGTTGAATGCGGAATTTGTCTGGAGGGTTTATACAATTACAGGGGATGTTATCTCTTTATTGTTGCTTAATTTACAGCTGCAATGCCACGAGGATATGTTGTCTGATTGGTCTCTGTTGGCTATTTGTTGATCTGCATATTATTTGATTTGCAATATGAGGGCCTAAATTGATAACTTAGTTGCTAGTACACTTTCCGTTCTGTTGTAGACTTGTAGTCAAGGATAGCCTATTTTTTATGTCATCACTGAATGCTGATTGGGTTAAAGAGGTACATTTTTCGTGCTACTATTGGTGATTATCTAAAGTTATGTTTGCAGTGCTGCCTTGGTTGTGTAGAAGTTGATTGTAAGGTTTATTGTAGGATATCCTCGATCCGTTGATGATGAGCTAGAGAGTCTTATTATAGAGGGAATGTTTACAGTAATCTTTATTGCCGGTTTATTATTCGCTGGTGTATTTCTTCAAGGACTGAGCTTTCATCTTGTTTGCGAAGGGAGCTATGATTTCTATGGTTCATTAGCAGGGTTTTAAGATTTCGATATACATGTAAAATTTAGGAAGAGGACATTCTACCAATTGTAATTTTTGGAATGAGAGAATGCTTTTGGTTTAGCTTAGCCGAGAGTTACACTTGAACTACTCATATTTGTTCGTTAGGTTGTGTTGGTTGCTACAAGGTATTCATTTTCATGATTCTTTTGTTGCCACTGTGAAAGTAGTCGGAGAAAATGGTCTGATTTTAACATTTTGCTGTCATTGTGAATGTAGTGGGTGAATCGCGAGTGTTAGATTCAAATGCTAATGCTGTTTTGGATGTACAAAAATGAAAATCTAGGAGGAGCTATTATCTGCCCTTCAGCTGTTGTAATTGCTGTAGTTCGGAATTGGGATGAACAAACCAGATGATTTGGATTGTGGTCTCTACGTTGCTATACAATTTGTGCAGTTTCTTTGTGTCCCTTTAAGCATCTCACTTTTAACTTTAAATAAACGAATGTGTAACAAGCTTTGTTTGCTGGAAGCTAATTGCCCCACGCAGCTTTCTCAACGACCATTTTAATCTGTGATATAAACTGTCATTTTCATATTACAATTTTGATACTCAGTTTTCCTCTCTTTATTATACCTTCAAAATCTACACATGCACGTTTGATGCGTATGTAATGTTACACTTGGTGCTTCACTCATACCAAGTCGGCCTCCAGTAGTGCTGATCGGGAATTTTTTAAAACTTTTTTATAAAAAAAATCTATATTAGAGGGGCTGGTAATTTTTATTTCAAAATTATCCTCAATAATTTTCTCATAATTTTTTCTGGGAAGGCGGGGAGCCCCCATGTGGTTCAGCCACCGAGTGCCGATAAGTATAACTTTAGTAATACTATCCAAATCATAGTTATCAATATCCGTATTAGTCAAAACACGTGGACTTCGAAAGTTTTTGACAGAACATATCTTGATCCGAATAAGAAAACGATCATGCGTAGAATCATGATTCTATAAACATCGACTCTGATACCATCATCAAGCGGCAAAACTTGGTGTCGGTGGTGTTGTGCAATTATGGGCCGACACTTGAGTCTGAACGAAGTCAAAGAAACTAACGTTAAATTTTGACGCGATGATAAAACTGGGCCTAGAACCAAAGGGGTTTGCAGTTTAGTGAATGTGAATATACTGGATTATAGCCGTTGAGTCGTCCGCGTCAAACACGGGCTCAGTGCTTTCTTAAAACCCATAAGCAGCAAATCAAAGAATCGCCTCTCTTTCTTCTTCTTCTTTACCGAACCAGGACAAAAACTAGCCGTTGGCATAATTAACCTGGTATTTTTGGACACTCCATTTTTCTACTCCTTTTTCTTGCTAACAACAACTGACCTTGTCCTAGATTCCCTCCATTATTTTCTCTTCCTTTTCCGCTTATTTATCATTTCTTCTGCCTCCTTACATTGTACATCACCATCAGATACTCTCTCCACTACCAAAAACATGGATGGAAAAATACATATCCTAAGATATCCTAATCCATGGCTGTTCCTCATTCTACCTTTGCTGTTCACCATCTCTTCTGTTTCAGGGAAAAGGGAATGGGATGGAGTTCTGGTCACACATTCCGATTTAAGGGTTCTTCGGGCCATGAAGCAGGAGCTTGTGGACTCAAAAGGGATGCTGAAAAGCTGGAATGACACTGGTACCGGAGCTTGTTCGGGCGGTTGGATCGGGATCAAGTGTGTCAATGGACAGGTGATTGCTATCCAGCTTCCATGGAAGGGATTGGGAGGCAGAATCTCTGAAAGAATCGGAGAGCTCCAAGCTCTCAGGAGACTCAGTTTGCACAACAATGTTCTTACAGGTCCTGTTCCTGATTCACTCAGTTTGCTGCCTAATCTCAGAGGGATCTATCTCTTCAACAACCGGATTTCGGGTTCGAT
>JAULKM010154972.1:0-16913 GCA_032355605.1 Rubia tinctorum
TGTAAACCTACCTAAATCTAGCAATCTTCCAACAAAAATATAACAAAAGAGATGTTAAATGCTTCGGAAAACACATGCATTTGTCGTCACATCAGCTCTATGCCTACTGTGATGTAGATTGGGCTACGTGTAAGATTTCCAGGAGATCTGTTACATGTTATGTTTTTTTCTAGGGTCAGCTTTAATCTCCTGGAAGTCCAAAAAGAAATCTACCATTTCTAAATCCTCCAAAGAAGCATAATATAGAAGCCTCTCCATGACATCTTGTGAATTGAAGTGGATCAGTTACTTAGCCAGGGATCTTCATTTGTCCATTGAGTTTCTCATTCCTCTCTTCTGGGACAATCAAGCAGCCTTACATCTCACTGCTAATCCAATTTTCCATGAACGAACCAAACACTTGGACATTGATTGTCATCTAGTTAGAGACTACTACTTAAAGGGTTTTATCCTGCCTTTTTTTTCTTCTCGGATGCAATTGGCCGATGTTTTAACTAAATGTCTCCGAGCAGTACCTTTTCATGCTAACTCGTTCAAACTCAACTTCTGTCCTCCCAGAGCTGAGCTTGAGGAGGGGGTGAAGAGTGTAGTAGAATTCAATTCTGGATGATGAAGAACTGAAGTGGCGCCAATTCCTACTGCTTCAAATTTGAGCGCCAAACGGTTTAAATTAGAGGAACGGTGTCATTTGTTTAGCTGCTTTAGTTTATCACAAGTCTGGGACACGAGTTAGATGAGGATTGGTTTTCTTTTTTTGTAGCTTAGATATAAGCTTTATACTTTGTTGTGAGCTGTGGTTTTTGTTTTTATCTGAATACACAACAAACTTTTCCTCTGTTTTTATTCCTTTGGATCTAGTTTCAAACCAGTTTTGAATATATTTAATTAATTTATATGTTTGTAATTCGGTTTTCGGGTTCCGTTTGTGTTAAAAAAACCAAAAGCCAACAATAAACCATATTCAGAATTCAATTCAATTGGTTCAAATATTTGAATATTAAATTTGGTTCGGTTAATTCAATATTTGGATAATCGATTCTCGATTCGGTTTTTATCAATACTCATAAATTTGTGCATTTTGAGATGATGAAATATACGAAATTGCATAGGCTGACATAGGTTTGAATTGAGCTACTTTAAAAGGATTTTTAACCTTTGGGATAAGAATTATTGTTGTATTATTGATTGAATCCATTCTTCGGATCCGGTACTTTATTAGGGGACATTTGTTTTAGAACTTAGAGCACCTCAACTTAGGTGTATGGCTTGCATATCATAGTATTCATTTAATTTGTTTCTCTAGGTTTGATCCTCAAGGTCACATGAATTATGTTTCCATATACGAGTCATCTGAAGTAAAAAAATGCCTAATAATTGTGAAGAATAACGCTTTCTATATCACTTTGTTTGGCACACCACCTTCTTCAATGATCCTTTAGAACATGGACGGTATTTTGCCTTCATTTTTTATTTGCAAAAAAAAAGAAAAATCCCTGTAATTCTAACCCTAGGGAGCAAATTTCGCTTTGCACATTGTTTCCACTTTACATCCTTAATGTCCAAGAATATAATAGTTGAAAGTTGTGCTTGAGTTTTTGCTGTGATTATGCTAGATTGAAGGATCTGTTTTTTTATTGGAATTTTGTTTTCTCTTCATGATTATGGAATTCCATTTAAGCCCATATTTGTAAATCATGTGCACAATTTTTAATTTTATACTTGGATAAAAAACCATCCTCATTCCATCTTGTTTTGTGATTTACTCACATTTCGACGATTGCATTCAAAAAAATTCAAAACAAAAACAACTTTTATGCCCAACATCTGGTTTGATTGGTGAATTTTTTCCCCATATTTCCAACAGAAATATTATATGATCAGATCAATGACTAAAGAAATGCTTAGCATGCGATACTGGATAAATATTAATCCAGTTTGGTGTTGCAATAGCTCTGTCCAATCTTAATTTGATAGTGTGTGGAGTTATCCAGTTTCAACATTATGTAAATCAATTTTTGAAGTACACTGAATCAATTTCAAGGTTAGTGAAAAATTCGATAATAATTTAGTCTTCTGTTGATTTAGGCTTGATTTACACCATTTTAGCATGTAAGAATCGGGCTTCCTGAAGTTGAAATGTGTTATTTAAGTAGAAATTCTATAATAGTCACTCTGGTAACTAAAATATATGCATCCCTTTTTTCGTTTCATTTTCCTTCTGAGAATTGGATTCAATTCTTCTTTAAAATTTTCTTTTCTTCCATAGTTTCTCCTTGCAGTAAAAAATCACTTATTTTCCTCTTCTAAGTTGTTCCATATTATTGCATAAATTTGATCGGGAAAATTAATTTATCTACATCGTAGCCAATTGGTGTCAAATTTCTACTTCATATTATTTGTGGCCAAATAGTTTCTCGACCCTTGAGTAAAATTTGAGTTGAAGTAGTGTTCATCTATTAGTGTTCGATTTCTTTGTATGGAATTGTTGCTTCTTTTTCCTTTTGTAACCGGCGTTGATGCATCACTCATGTTATTGGTTGTGGACACTAGTGCATGATTGCCCATTAACCGCACAAATGCATGGCATTTTTTAGTGCTAGGCCCAGAACCACCGTCTTTCATATGGTTTAGTATCAGAAAATGGGATCGAGAGGATGCCCAATCGTTGCACGGCTCTGGATTATCAATAAAAGGTGTTAACCTTTATCCGTCATCTATCGGAACATTATTTACAATGATTTATAATAAACTTCCATCAAACTTAAAGAAACACGGGGGTTAGTAAAATCCACCGTCCTATTAGATATTTCCAAATTCGATCAAAAGTCGGATTCAAGTTGCAAAACTGTAAAATGAAAGAATTGTGTAGAAATTTGTAAAATGGGTTCCATGCAAATTTATACCATGCGTGGTGCAACCAATAGGTAAGCGTTCAAAGGGGTGTGTTTCATTTTCCTTGATGGAATATGAAACAACACCCTTTGAATCACATTACCATTCATTAAAAATATTCCTTACAAGCGCCATTTTTAACCCAATTCTACAAAACAAAATTCATCTATTTACCCAC
Organism: Rubia tinctorum; assembly: GCA_032355605.1. Lineage (NCBI taxonomy): Eukaryota > Viridiplantae > Streptophyta > Magnoliopsida > Gentianales > Rubiaceae > Rubia > Rubia tinctorum. Next base: position 3,071 of record JAULKM010154972.1, read on the forward strand.
ATTGTTCATCCTTATCTTTATATGAAAATTTATACAAAGAAAATAAGGCATGGTGACAACATTTAAATCTATACCGAATGAAATCATTATTTATGTACTTGAACAAGTTGGGAAAGGTTTATTGATTGGCCTACGAAATGCGAATAAAAGGTTTCGATTGTGTAAGGTTCATTATTTTAAACATTATTTTCCCGTTCTTGCTCGAATAAAAGGATCGATTGTGGTTCACTTATATATGTTGTTTTTGTATATTGTAGTTATCGCAGATTTAACAATCTTTCAACCAAAGACATGGCATGTAGACAAGTTTCGTAGGAAATTATTGTGATTTTCCAGTGGCATGATGTGAACCATCAATTTCAAAAAAAATTTGAATGCATTCATCCGATGTGGTAATCCGAAGGCATTCTACAAAAAGGGAGTGGTGAGTTTGCCAGTTTCATATTTAAAGTAGTAATACATTTTTCTTAACTTATATGATATTCGTCTATCTTTATGGATTATGCTAGAGGGTGGGATCCAGACAATGATGTTCCATTTCTTGAGAAGCTTCTCGTTTAGGGAATCTTGCATCGTCTTACGTGTTGCTAATATTTGACCTCTTTTTGGAAGGTGAAGACAAGTAGTTTGCATTTGAAAGTTTTATGCATCTAAAGACAAGAGGATTCAATCCAGTGAGGCTTAATAATTGTAGTCCCTGGTTGCTCAATATTTTAAGGGCAATTTGGATTAGACATGAAACACTTATCGATCATCATCATCCATGCTTCTACAATGCAAATCATACAACTAGAAGAACCGGTTGGTGTAATTCTTAGGAGGAAACTGATTGTGCCACTTGGTCATGCGAAATAGATATCGCTCTCACATGTGATTTTTTGCGTCTACCTAAAGAGTAGAAAGAACTTGGAAATTCTATAATAGTGTTGGTGTTTTAGAGAATAAATATGTTAATATTAGTTATTTTGTGATTATATTGCTTTACGCAATTGAATTTGAATACAAAGATGTTGATATATATATATATGTATGTATGTATATATATATGTATGTGTATATATATACGTATGTATATGTGTATGTATATATATACGTATATATATGTATATATATATGCATATATATGGATATATATATATATGTATATATATGCATATATGGATATATATGTATATATATATATATGTATATATATATATATATGTATATATATGTATATATATGTGTATATATGTGTATATATATGTATATATATATGTGTATATATATGTGTATATATATATATATGTGTATATATATGTATATATATGTGTGTGTATATATATGTGTGTATATATATGTATATATATATATGTGTGTGTATATATATATGTATATATATGTGTGTATATATGTATATATATATATGTATATTGAGTGTGCAAAACTTGTGGTGATGGTTTCGAAATTGGAAGATAAACGTGGTAACTTGTTTGGTCATGGATGATTGTACATCTAAAATTGAGACAAAGTATGAATCACTTTTTTAATGAAATATTAATTCCAAACCTGGATTGTTGGGCGAAATCTGAAATTGGGGTGGGATCTGATAAGTTGTAATCATATGGGTTTTACAATCCTGAACCTTATTCAGTTTGATTTATAAAATCAGCTTTAGAAATTAATCCCTTATAGTTTCAAATCTGAATAGAGGTATAGTTCGGATATTCTTGTAATTCGTTGCCTCGTTATTAACCATTAAATCTTCTGATTTCGGAAGATTCTCAAGATTTTATGATATGAAATCATGTGAAATTTTAGAGAAGTAACAACCAATACCATTCAAGGGAAAAGTATTTTATGATAAAAAAGATAACGTTTCATCATAGATTATTCATAACGGAACATTATTTTTTGAAATAAACAATTTGTTTGTGGAAAAATCAAATCTACGACAATCTAGACAATATTATCTAATGGAAGTCCCACAATTTTCTCGTTGGCAAGTCATCTCCATACGCCCAATTGCCTTCGTTTTTTCGTTTCATAAGTATTCTTCCTCAATTTTATTATCTTCTTCATCTTTGCCTTCATTTTCTTGTACATGTTGTACATTAATGCGATATTGTCCTCCTCACCTATATTTGTTCGCATCGCATAAGCATAGGAATATAATTTCCAAACAAAATTGAAATATCATAAGAAAATTTTGGTTCACCTTCATCGTTGGGCTTTGTCTTGCTTCCTTCTCCATTGACTCTATGCATCAATTCTCCATCTACGAGTTTCCACTTCTTGTTCTCAAACAACTTTTGGTCATACATTTTACGAGGAACTTTTGCACTGTAAAAGGCAAAGTCTTTATCTTGATTCAGGAATTGGAAAATGACCGAACCATATGGATGATTAGGAGCCTTCTTGTTTGAATGACAAGTGATGATGAAATGTGTTGCAAAATGGTGTAACCGAGACTGATCTTCACCTTTTGTACGGAATAGTACAACAAATGATGCTAGTAACCGTTGGCTCGTAGATATGACGTCCCGCTGGAAAGAACCTCCCTGCCACCATCTCGTACAAAATCCTAGTTTCTATTTTCAAATATTTTAGCTTATAGTTCTCGATTATGTCAATATTGATTTGGGACATGTTGAAGTACAACTTTCAAGCTCAATAGTATCCAACATCATATGATCGAGTGATAACATTGATTATAGAAACATACTTGTTTCTTTTATGGTTGATTGAATGAGTGTTAGCATTCTCTTTAAAAAAATCCAAGACAAAAATTGGAAATGGTTACCTCCTTCTGATAGATTACATGAAAGAGATCACAATGAACAATCTCATAGAGGAAAATAGAATGAGTTGGAACATAGAGCTAAATATAGAACTCTTCAATGAAGAAGAAGCGACTCCCATTCTTTCAATTCCGAGACCACGTTTCCTATGTGATGATATTTTGACATGACAATTAACATTTTATGGTAAATATTTGGTAAAATATTGATACAACCTTTCTATTAATTCTACTTATTCAGTGATGCTTGTTGGTTCATCCCTCACTGGAAAAGGATCTGGAATCTAAAATTACCTCCAAGAATAAGTCATTTATATGGCTCATATACAAGGACCAATTACTAACAACAAAAAATCTGATCCACAGAAAATGCGCAGCAGGGCAAAAGAAATCATACTAGCACATAAAAAGATAAATCGGTTGAAAACATATTCTTTCATTGCCCTCTCGCGCATCAAGTGGGGTTTGCTGTAGACTTACTTGACCACATTTATAAATACTAGCAATTGTATGTGGTCGTGATGATTAAAGATCTAATCATGAAATTAGATATAGAGTTGATATCCCTAGTATCCTTGCAACTCAACCAATTGTGGTACTATAAAAATGAACTTCATCATGATAAGAATCATATTTTAGTGACCTATCTTCAGTTTAGCACTTGTTACATAAATAGAGAATATCAAATTGGGCCAAAGAAATCCAAACATGACAAATGTGATTCAAAGGCATGCATCCAGAAAAACCTCAGAGATTTTTTCGAACGGAAGATTATTATTCTTTGATGCGGCCAGCTCCAACTTATACATACCTGGAATGGTATGCCTAACCGATGATAATGAATGAATATATGGAGAATCCATGAGTCTAAAATAATCCTAATCTGCAAAATTTGTTCGAGCAATGGCATTACCATCATCCACAGAGGATTGTGCTACACACAATTTATCCCAATTTATCATTATGGATGATGCAACTAGTAATCCGTGTTGTTCAAAATACAAACATTGATAGATCACATTTTAATTTAATTATAAAGGATATTAAATCCCGCCTAGCAAGCATCCATCCTCAGACAATAAAATAGGATATCACACTAGTGCAATTTTGGCCATTAACGATGCAATTAGGTGGCATGTTCAAATTTCTCGCTCGGAACCTCCGTCCTTCACATGTTCAGATATCAGAATATGGGGTCGGAAGGAGGGTCAATCCTTTGACGTCTATGAAATTTCATTGGACGGCAGTTTGACTTTACCTGCCATCTAATCATGTACAATTTACGGAGTTTGAAATTAAACAACCGTGTATTGTTAAGAAACACGGGGGGTTAAATTTAACTCCATCCTAATGCACTTTTAGAAAATTGAATTTTCTGTTGGATTTGGGTCGAGGACCCAAAACCTGTTTAAAATTTTTGAAAAATGGATTACGTGCACATGAAAGCCTAGAGTACAGTCATGGAAATGGTTTCCAAAGGGTGCATTTCATTATCTCAGGTGGAATTTGTAACAGCTCTCTTGGAATCATCATCACCATTCATTAGTACCGATATATATTCCTTTCAACCGTCATTTTAAACCCAAAATCACAAACAAATCATCCAATTCGATTCACAATAATCTTCATTCAAAATTTTACACCAACAAAACTAATTATGGAGACACCATTCCAAAAGTTACTGGATGATATTGTCATTTCTATTCTTGGTTGAGTTGTGGAAAGTTCATTGTTCATCCTTCGAAGAGCGAAACTGTGGTATGTTTTTATTTGTATTAATACCAACATTTGTTTCACGTACATGTGCGAAATAAAGGTTCGGCTGTTGGTCACTTGTGTTGTTTTTGTATAATGAAGTTGCCATAGGTTTACGAGATTTTCAAACACCCTTTCATATATAAACAACTTTTGTTGGAAGGTGTTGCTCTTTTTACATGGCGTCCAAGTAACAAATTCAAAAACTTCATAAAGGAATGTTTTGAGTCCAAAATTCCGGAAGCATTATACAGGATGGGAGTGGCGAGTTTGCATGTGTTAAATTTAGTACATAAATACAATTTGGTACTCCCTCCGTCCCTATGTAACTGTCTCACTTCTTTTTTTCACTATTCATTGATGATTTTTTAATCTTTAAATAATAAATTATGTATAAGTTTAAATTATAAAAATTAAACTTCTAAAAATATAAGTTACGATGAATCTAACAATATATTATACGTTAATTTTTACATTTGTATATTTATAGATGTTTTCAATACAAATTGCATCAACTTTATTGAGTAATAGTGAAGTAAGACACATATGGAGGAACGGGGGGAGTAACTTATTGGTGTATAGAATAAATTGTTTTTTTGGTCCCAACATATATCGAGATACCATCTTTTGGTCCCCGATGTCAATACCGCGTATATTCAGCAACCAACAAATACAAAATAATTTGTTTGGTCCTCAAAGGTGGTTTCCAGGTAAAGTCAACAGAAAAATTGCCAAAAAACTGTAAGACCATTAGATTAGATACCTTAGTTTAAAAAATTAAAATAAAAAAGAAAACGACAAGAGTTTTTGCGAAGTCGGTGGCATCGTTGTGGAAGAAACTAAGCTGCACCAGAGCGGCCGGTAGACGCAGTCACTGGTGGGCGACCAAGGGTTTCCAAAAGCTGAGCTTCAGAAGAACAGAGTCGCCCTGGTGGAAGCTTGGTTCCTCTCCGTTCTACTCCCCCAATCGTTCGATTTCCCGCCAAAGAGCAATCAACAGCGAGGGTTCATTGAAGACGATGCGGCAGCTAGGAATTTAATTCAACGAGATGGTGAGGTAACGATGCGGCAAGGATTAAAGACGACGAGATGGCGAGAAATTGAAGATGACAAAGCAGCGATGAATGGAAACCCTAGGTCGTCGACAAAGTTGAAACTAGATGACATCAAATTTGAAACAAGGTGACGGCGATGAGGATTGCCGGAGACGAAGCAGCAGTAGCCGTGGAAAACCACCTTTGGAGAAATAGCCAGAGACGAAGAAGCAGCAGCCCTGGAAAAGTAACGGCTCACCTGCGAATTCTGATTTTTTAATTATTTAATTAGTAAAATTATGAAAATATCTCTAGCTGTATCGGAAAACAATTTGGCCTTACCAGAAAACCGGCATTGGGGACAAAACAAATTATTTTGTATTTGTTGGTTGCTGAATATACGCGGTTTTGGCATCGGGATCAAAGGATGGAATTGCGATATATGTTGGAGACCAAAAAAACAATTTAGTCTTGTTGTATATTTATCCATTTCCAGGAGGATTTTCTTAGGGAGGAAAATTCAATGATTGGTTTTCAATCTCCAGAAAAAACTCATAGTTTAGAACAACTATGACCTTATTATGCATTGGCAATATTTAAAATATTTTGGAAGGTGAACGGATTGGGTCAGAATGGAATAGTTTGATTCAACTTAAGAATTCAGGAATCAATCCTCGAAGATCACTGATTGGCGACAACATATGCTAAAACATGTGAGGTGGATTTGGTTTTCGAATAAAATGAACATCAAACATTTTCGTCCAAACTTTTGTACTGTTGCAAATCACCATATCAGAAGAGTCAGTTGGGAAACCAAATTTAAGATAGTCATGTCCGTTAATGCAAAATATTGGTCCAATTTTTTACTAAGCCAATCTTCCCAAGTAGCAAACTCTTTGTAATGTTCTAATAGTGTAGGCGTTTTGGAAACAATTATGTAAATGCAAGTTTTATTCATTATATTGTTGTTTACATTCTCTAATTTGGATGAGAAAACGGTGATATGTTTGAGGGTGCAATATTTCCGGTGAGTGTTTCGATATCTGAAGTATAATATTCTATCTTCTTTGATCATGTCTGAAGAATCTTCTGATTTGGAAGAACTAAAAAGTTCTTTCTTTTTTGATATAATTTATTTCATTCAGAACAGATTCCAATCCGAAAGGTTTGGCGAGATTTGAAGTTCTGGACTCCAACATGTCTACAATTTTGTAACTTAGATCGGGATCAGTTCAGACTCAAAATTATAACAGGTTGTTTTTATATTGAGCAATTACTTCTACATCACCTACATACCGAACACACTATCAATATCGGAAAAAGTAACTTACTTTCAATCGATGGTCGATGCACAAACTTGTCATCGAGTAAAGAAACCAAATGCATCCAATCATTTGGTCACGTTTGTAAGATGTCCCGATTTCAAAAGTGGTCTAGGAAAATAAGATAAATGAAACTTTTGTCAACCAAATGTTGGAGATGAATTTTGTTGGAACATATAATCCACACTAAAAAAAATCTTTAGATGACATAATTCCGTACAAGACGATATTATTAACAATTGAGAAGTAAAAATCTAGCAGGATGTCCAAACTTGTGATCCTTACCCAAGTCTTTCTGCACGCCTGGTTGTCCTGACTATATTGTTGGTATCATGAATCGTCTTCCTCAAATGTATTATCGTTTTTTACATTCACTTTCATTTTTTTGTACATGTCCACCATAAAGAGGTGTCGTCCTCTTCACCTACAGTTGTGAGCATCAAATTAGAACAATACGTATGGAAAACATCAGTAATTGGTTTAATGATAAAAAAACCTTCATCTTTGTGTCTTTTCTTGATATTTTGTCCACGCACCCTATGTGACCATATCCCCTCGATGAGTTTCCAGTTCTTGTTTTCAAAGAACTTTTGGTCGTATAATCGAGGATGAATTTCCATGCTTCTAAATGTCAACGTGTTATCTGACTTCATATATTTGGAAATAAGGGACCTATAAGCTAGCTAAATAGCCTATTCTTTGAAGGCACAACAAATGCCAACATATGTTGCATAATGTATAGTCGGGGTTAGTCTTCACCTTCTTAATCAAATAGTAGAACAACATAATAGTGGTGACGGTGGGCTCACTAATATGACCCATTACTGGCACCAAACTTCGTACTACCATCTCGTATACAATAATCTTCTCTATTATCAAATAATTTATCTTACAAATCTCAGCGGAGTTGCGATCGAATACGGACCTATTAAAGTAAAATTGGCCTAGATGGGTAGGATTAAATGGGGAAGGATCAACATGTACTAGCCGGTTTGAACGATGATATATACTCAAAGAACAATTAGAAATAGCTAAATAACAGTCATGAAGGCTATTGTATGGGTACCCTAGAAAATCATTAATCTTCCATGGATCAACATCAAACTGTCTACCATTAACCATAGTAGAGAATTATCCTACATCTACCAGCACCATTTTGGCACAAAATTGACACACTTCGCGAAGGTGTGTTGCATCCTTAATGGCAAGGACAATGTTACTCAGCTCTAGCATTGTGGTGTCATTCAATTCAATGGGATACAAATCTAGTAACTTGGAATTTTGTAATAGAGCATTGTACCTTTTTGGGAGGCTGCAAGGGACATGAAGTTTGTAGCATCAAAAGTTGTTGCTGACTTCTTTGTTCATGCATTTTGCTTCTTTTTCCTAGTAGTTCCACCATGGGAAACATACGTGTATGCCATGCTGTTTGTATACAAAATGATGTAAGATGTCTCCTCGATTAAGGTATCGGGAATTTTGAAATAGTTGAAGGAAGTTGGTGTACCCCAATATGGCATGGGTTTATGAACCACAATCAATTCCGAGCTCAAAGGGTTCCTTGAGGAGTATTTCAAAATCCAAGTTCGATTCCAAATTGAAATCAATTTCATAAATATGCCTAATATAGTTTATAGTATAACCGACATTTGTTTCAAAATCATAACAGTCTTAAATGCATGAAGCAGTTGAAAATTAGAATATGGTTCAACCATTTTATGATAAAAGTGAGAAACTTTATTAAATTTTATGTCCCCCCCCCCTCCCGTAAAATATGAAAAGAAGCGTTTCTCCCCCTTCTCCAAAACCCTTATTATCTTGCATGTTCCAAAAATCGTTCACAGTCCCCCGTCCACTCTCACAGATTTCTTTGTGGGGATTCACCATCAACACAAGATGGTCACATCCATAACCTTCTCAATTGTTCTTTTTTCTCCACAACTCGATCGTTGTATACTTCACCTCTTACAAACCCTCGTAGGACCAACTGCTTTTCATCTACCCCGCACATTGTTGTCTCATCTTTGTCATTTCCTTGGAATTCCCATTGTAAAACATCTCCCTTTATAATGCACTCATTTTCCAGAGCAGAAAGGGCATGGTCATCGAGGCATGGAAATGGCAGCTGAAAGTGGTCGGAAGTGTAAGGGCCATGATTGACTTTGTCGATCCGCATGGGGTGCCATGGAAATTCTTTGACTTGACAAGACAAATGTTGTCAGAGTCGTTCTTTGGTTATTGATTGTTCATTTGTAATACTGTTTATTTTATTAAATGATTAAGAAGATATAAAACACAAAGATATGTTATTTTTATCAATTCCTTTTTGTTTATACTTATTAAATCTTTCTTTGTAGGCTTCATCGACAAACATTTGGTTGATTTTGAATCATCGGTTTCTAGAAATTGCAATAAAGGTTGAGATGACAACCCTTGAGAATCCACAAGAAGTTATCCATGTGACGTGGATGACTTGGGGGACTGCATCCAACATGTTATTTATTTATTTTTAAATATTCATATCACTAGACTTGTTGTGGAACGTTTTGTATAACCTCGGGATTTTCTTTGCAGCATAGAAGTTGTTGGAGAAGTCTATATTATTCCATCCAGCATCAGATGAACAAGGTTATAAAACAATGGCTTGGAGTATAGGAACAAGGTTCACAAGGTTTTTTTTCCTTAGCCAATTACTATACATGGATTTACTTGACATACCTCCAATTACTATACATGGCTTTAGTTAAAGATACCTCCCAAAATATCTTGTAGTTTAGGTTCATGAATTTCAACTAAAACCAACCCTTAAAACTAGTTCAATTTAAGGTACCACATACCAAACTTTAGTAACATTAGTGGTACAAAAATTCTCCAAGCACTTTAACATATAGTTTACATTTGCTTTGTTTACTTTAAACATTAAGACTTGCTATGTGTTTATGTTTTTTCACATTTCCTTTTTCTACATAAATACATTCGAGTTTAATATGTCTTTCAAGTTGAAATCCTCTTCATGTCTACATTCAACTTTAGTATGTTTTTCTCATTTGGTCTTACAATTAGTTTTGTCTTACAATTTCTATATCAGTTTCAAAAAATAAAAAATGATGTTGCTCATTGTGGACATCAAGTGCATTTGAATACAATTATGTTGTTGATAGCCACAACTTCAGATAACCTTTTTGATTACGTATGTTATCTCGCAATGCCAGCATTCAGATAGTTGATGTCCTTTCAAATTTTGGAACTCATTAAATCAATAAATAAATATAGAACAACTATTCTGAAACGTTAACGGGTAAAGGAACGCAGCAAAACAAAACCTAATCAAATTCTAAATTTTTAAGCCTTCCTAATTCTGAAACGTTATCTGAAATCGTAACTTCTTCCAAATCCAATGGGTGTCTGGAACCATATTTATTTCCAACATGGTTAATCCATTCTACCATATATACGTCTCAATGAACTCGAACAACCATTCCTCGTACAATTTAAGTATCGGAAGTATTTTTTACACACGACCATTTCTTCAATTTCCGATATCGGAATATAAGAAATCTGTTAGCATAATTAATACAGAGGCGTTTGAGTGCAACACAATTTTGTACGGTGATTTTATACCTCCTTTCAACAAAGGGATTGGATCAGTGGCGGTGCCAAACACGGCGGCTTGAAAATGCCTTCCAAGTGCTCATTTCACCACATTTAATATTCATATCTTGCACTAGTGTCACACTAAAGGGCACAATTTCTAAATAAGGGTCAACTTTTCTTCATGGAGTATAACTCCAAATTTTGTAACTCTTTTGGATAAATAATGAAACAACATTTTTTTTTCAAAAACAACTCTCTTCCATTAGTCAAATCATTTATAGTAAAGCGCATAAAATTTTTAAAATAGGTCTTAACTGATTTGTCCCAAGTGATTTTCTATAGTGCTAAATTTGTTGAATTTGTGCAAAGTGATAATGTATTAGAGAAAATCATGTTGAAAAATTGTTTACCATTACCTATTAGCTATTCGATGATAGACAAAACAACACCTGATTTTGTGTACATTCAAAGTAATCCTACCATTTTTGGTTAAAAATTGACTACACTAAAATTAGGACTACCCATGTACAAAAATCAGGTCGATCGACATATGACCGACATCGTAAATTTGAAAACATTATTTAGTCAACAGTGTCAACAGTGTTGGCATCCTGACACTGTTCCAATAGATGATAATAGACAAGAAATCGATGCCATCTTTTATACGTAATAATCGAAATTAGGATTGATGTGGCATCTGATGCTTTTGAAACGACGTAATGGTGATATCGGTTGCACTCGTCGCGTTCTCTCATGACATCGACTGATATCAACCACTTGTCTATAGCGTTTTTATCCGTAGCATATAACGGGCCAACGTCAGAGATTGAAATTTCTTAACATTGGATATTAGAGGTTGTGGTATGACATCGGTTGCTTCTCGGGTCAACCAAAATGTGAGCGACACCAATACAAGGTGGTAAAAGATCAACTTTTAATGTCAATTTATAAAAATTGAGTTAAATCTAAAAATCGAGATACTAGATGTAAGTTAAAAGGGTGTTTTCTTAATACATGATTGCTTTTATAATTTATGAAAAACCCATGTTTTTGTGTAACTCCCAAGAATGCAATACAATATGAATAGCCTTACACAGTACTATATATTGGCAATGACGGACCATATTCAACCAAACATCCAAATATTCTCAATGTAGAGAATAAATGGTGAGGCAAAAAGACTACTTTTAATGTCATGTGTGCATAGCTTAGTTTATCCGAAGCCAAGCGAATATGTTACTGCTGTAGGCCTGAACATTTATATTATAGAACAATTAAAATACCTGTCCAACTCATTTTGGCCGGGACTAGTGAAAGAATGATTTCCCGTGATTATTATTATTGATCTGAAGAGAATAAATAGAGAGTACAAAGCATGAAGGTAGACTAGTTCTAATATAACTGTAACTAGTCAACAAGATAAAATCAAATCTAATCATTTAACTGATTTATTCCGACAAATCAGCAATTACGTTCAATGATTCTTCAATTATGGTGGGTTTCTTGGGCAAAAATGACAAGATCAAAGCAAAATGGAGGGTTGGGATTTCGTGATTTGGAAATGTTTAATCTAGCATTACTCAGTAAGCAAGCAGGGATGGAGAATCCTCACCAATCCTTCTCTGCTACTGTCCCGTGTTTACAAAGCGAAGTATTTCTCATCTTCATCTATTTTGCAGTCAGATTTGGGTTGTCGACCTTCATGGGCATGGCGTAGCATCTCCAAAGGCACTGTTGCTCAAAAACTAGGATGTAGAAAGCATATTGCTACGGGATATCATACCAACATATGTCATGATCCTTGGCTGCCCCGAGACTCAGATTTGTTTGTCCGTACGACTGATCGAATCCCACATAATATACCTCTGGTATTTGATCTCATTAATCGAATTTCAGATTATTTGCATCAGGTTTTTTTTTGCAGAAGATGCTGCCCTTATTCGATCAATTTCTCGAGTTCTTGCCCGGTTGGGGCCTAATGCTCCATTTTGGACGTGTGATAGGGCAGTGGCAGGGTTTGGATGCAGAGGGAGGACGCGTCCTCAAGTTTGGAATTTTTTATTTTGTTTTCGAAAATTAGAGGACGCATTTTTTATTTTGTTTTCGAAAATTAGAGGACGCATTATGGTAATGCGTCATCAATTTTGGAATTTTTTATTTTGTTTTCGAAAATTAGAGGACGCATTTTGGTAATGCGTTCTCAAGGTTAATTTATTTTTTTGTTCGTAATTAATTTTCAGAAATATGTGTTGGAAAATGGAAAATTCGTTGAAAATACAGGAAAATGTAGAGGACGCATTATGGAAAAATGTTCTCTTGGTATTTTTTTTACTTTCAATCGGAATTTTTTTTTATGTTCAATCAAATTTTTATTTACTTATTTTATCAGGAATTGTTGTGAAAAACATTTTATTAATTTTGTGGTAGCAAAATTTGTCGTGATACATATTAATGTTTTTAATGTAATTTTAAACATTTTATTTATTAAGAAATATTATTATTAAAAAATGAGTTCATATGAAAATTATATTTTTGTTTAAATTTGATCCATATACAACTCGAAAAATAATATTATAATATTTTTATACTAATAATAATTAAAAATATATTTTTTCAAAATATTTATAAAGCATAATCAATTAAAATAGTATAATATTTATTATTAAAAAACGAAATTTAAAATAAAATTAATTAAAAATTAGAGGATGCATTATGGTAATGCGTCCTCTAATTTTCATAAAAACGAAACACATGATGTTATTGCAGTGAAGCCGCATTACCGAATTACGTCTTCTGTCATGGCAGAGAGACCGCATTTCGGTAACGCGTCTCTTGCATGGCCGGTTAAAAAAATAAAGCAAAAGTAGAGGACGCATTGCGGTAATGCGTCCTCCCTACATGCATCCCTGACCGAACACTGTAGCACCATTTGTGTCATTTTCTCTCCAAGTTGAGCCTTAAACAGTTCCACTAAATACCATTCAATGTTGTCCTTCCCATCCATAATTGTTGTTCCATATGGTAGGCAAATGATCTGATCATGATACTGCCTGCTTTTCATCATTGAGAAGAGCATCCCGGCAGGCCAGGCCACTTTCTTAATTCATGCAATCTATCTTAGAGCTCTTTGTTGCAAAAAATTGAACTCAGGCACTCAGCTCAACAATTGCTTTTGCCAGATTTCTTTTCTCAGCTTCAAGTAACTTCTTAACAGCTGATTCAAGGTCCTAATGCATGATGGGAAAATGATCTCAACCAAAATCCCTAATTTGCTTGAAACTGTGAGGAAACAAAGTTGCAAATATCGCAGCGGAAATAACAAAGCACCAAGCAAACAAGACACGATGATTTACGTGGAA
>JAULKM010154981.1:0-16912 GCA_032355605.1 Rubia tinctorum
TAACAAGTATCAGTTCTAAGCAGCAAATGTCAACTATATGACAAAAAAATAATCACTTACCATAATATCCAAAAAAATCAAAAACTTACATCAAATACACATAAAAAATTTCAATGTTCACATGCATTACCCACACTATTATACAACTATTTATGCCTCATTTTTCCACTAACGCTAATTATTTTTTACCCGTTAGCACTCATAGCATAATCCAATATTTCACCACATAAACATGTATCATACACAACTACAAGCAATAGAAAAATCCCAAGCTTCTCCCGAAAGCTATACAACAACATTTTCGAACATGGCGAAAATACTAACATGGGCATAACTAAGCAATTACCTTCAACAAACAATCAAAATCTTGCTGTTAAGGCTAACGAAATCCGTTGGCGCATGGTCAGCCGGCAGCGGCGTGTGAACTACTGCGGCGGCGCGTGTACACCACGCGCGTTCGAAACTTGCAGATCGGCCTCAATTCCAGTGGCGGTGGCACCTCTTCACCGACAGGCTACCCTATTTTCGGCAAGAACCCATACTAAGCCCCGATTCCGAAAGAAGAAGAAGCAAAATCTACAAAAACTCACCTTCCCACCGGCGTGGCAGTGGACGACGCTGGTCTTCGCGGCGAACGACGACGAGCTGACGGGATTCCTCCGGTGGCGAACGTCGAGCGGCGTAGTTCGGAAGCCCAAGGACGAAGGAGATTCTTATTCGGCCTTGAATGAAGGAGCATACGGACAATTTTGAGTTCATTAAGTTGGAAATAGGCAATTTAATAAGTGTGCATTCTCTGAATGCGCACTATGCATGTAATAAAAAAAATTCAGCAGCTCGTCATTGACTTTGAAAATTTTGTTGAGTGCGCATTCGTGGAATGTGCACTGTTCTTCAAATTTTTTTAAAAAAATTCACCCTCTGAAGTCGCATTCTCTAAAGGCGACTTCCCTAAAAACATCTACATCCCGTCACTGTAGCACCAAAGCAAGAATTTTCTCCCCCGCGGATAGGTACTTCACTCCTGGACACATAACAACACAGTAAATAACAACATATGTATGCGTTTCGCCATTAACAGCAGTTGACAGAACAGAACTAAGAGCTTTTGACCAACCATCTGGAGTTTCCAGGGTATGTGTTTCCTCCATGTTGTTTGAAGAACCAGGTGGAGTTTCCAGACGAACACGAGGTTGAATTTCAAAGCCTGGCAATAAAACGATTTCACATATTTTAAAATTATTGTAATAACATGTGTTTTTATAAATCTGTGCTTCCCACGTGTCAGATTAAATTAGGCACAAATTTTTTACTACCTTTTCTTACGGTTTCCAAAAATAAGTAGCTATAAACAAAAATTGATTTTTTAAAATAATATTACACAAAATAATATATTTTCTATACAAATATGCGATAATAATTTTAAATGAAAATGAAAAAGTGTGTAATCTAGTTTTAAAAAGAGGGAGTATAATTTCCTTGTAAAAAACACATTCGTATGACAAGGCAGAGTAACACTGTACAAAAAATATTATATTTTTAAATCCTTGTGGTTGAATATACTCCTTTTGGAGTAGATTACAATAACGGAAGGCCGATTATTTCTTTCTTTATATATATATATATATATATATATATATATATACAAAAACCATTTCACACGCATCATATATTAGCAACATCAATGCTATACACAAATCTATATCTATAGTTAGGAGCTGTATAATCAACATAATTTGGAACAAAAAATACCTTGCTGAAATGAGGTGAAGGGTAAATGGAGTGCACGGCTTCCACCAGGAGAAACAGGGCATTGGGAGTGGAAGCACGGTTATATAGGCCCACGTTCTGACGTACGGACACCTTTTCACTTTTCTTCTCAATTTCAAGTTTGAAATTGCATCAAGAGTCCTTCAACTTTATGGAGCTTCTTCATGCATCCCCAATATTACTTCTTGATTTGACTAATTTACCACTGTTTATTTTCTTTCTCCCAGCCCCTCAATTCTCAAAATTTACTTCACTCACCCGGTGACATCACCTCTTTGATCCACTCAATTCGTTCTTCAGCCCTTTTCACCGTCCGCCACCACCAGCCACTGCGTTCTTCACCCATCCCATTTTTTTTCGAAATTTGGTGGTATAACTTCTGAATTTGTTGGCATAGCTTTGCTCATTTTTTATTTGTTAGCTTTGTTGGATTTTGATTTGTTAGCTTTGTTGGGTTTTTCATAAGTTGTATCATATTGTTGTTTGTCTTTTGTTCTGGACACCGTTCCCGTTCCTGTTGTGTGACTTGAATCTCATGCCCGTGAACCTGTTTTCTTAATGTTGTAATTCACACCATGGTTTCCCCTGATTTTAGTTACTATAGAGGTGAGAGAATGAATTTCCCGTAATGATTATTATTGATCATGAAAATAATAAATAGAGAGTACAAAGTATAAAGGTAGACTAGTCCTAATAACTCTAAACTACTCAACAAGATAAAATTAAATCTAATCATCTAACTGATTTATTCTGACACCCCCCCTCAAGCGAAGCGTCGGATGTTCGCTGACACACAACTTGGCTCTGAAGAACTAGAACAGCGGATGAGATAGCTCCTTGGTGAACATGTCTGTTATCTGAAGAAAAGTGGGTACGTCTGCAACTTGAAGCTTGTCGGAGGCCACCAACTCTCAAACAAAGTGATAGTCGATGTCGATGTGCTTCGCCCATTTGTGAGCCACTGGATTCTGAGCCAAGAAGATGGCGTTATTGTTGTCACATAATAGCAAAGGAGGGCCAAAAAGAGGAACTCGAAGTTCACGAAGCAAGTGAGTGAGCCAAGCAACCTCTGAAGCAGTGTTGGCTAGAGCTCGGTACTCAGACTCAGTGCTGGAACGAGAAACCGTGGGTTGTTTCTTGGCACTCCAGGAAACAAGATTCCCACCAATAAAGACAATATATCCATAAGTAGATCGGCGATTCTCTAGACAGTGAGCTCGGTCAGCATCAGAATACCCCAATACCTCAGGAGAACTAGCAGAACGAAATGTGAGACCGAAATGATTAGTATCTTGAACATAGCTCAGAATCTGCGTAACTGCCGCAAAATGATCATCTCCGAGGTCCTGAAGATACTGACTAACTGTGTTGACCAAGAAGGCTAAGCCTGAACCAGTGATGATCAAGTATTGAAGACCTCCAACCAATGAACGATAAAGAGTCAGATCCCGGAATAAAGGACTAGTAGAACTGTGCAGCTGAGAACCTGACACAAAGGGTGTAGAGATTGGTGAAGCATCGGACATCCCTGCACGAGTCAGAATGTCCATAGCATACTTTTCCAGACCAAGAAGTAAACCGGGTAGGCGAAGCTTCAAGGCTAAGAAAGTAATGAAGAACCCCAAGGTCCTTAATCGCAAACTCACGATGTGTCCGGTCAATAAACTGACGAAGGAGAGTCGAGTCGTTCCCTATGAGAATGATGTCATCCACATACACCAGAAGATAAAGCAACGAGGAACCCCTCGAGAGAACAAACAATGACTTATCGGTGGAGCTGCACTAAAAATTGAGCTGAGTCAAATAAGAGCTGAAACACTGGAATCATGCATGAGGAGCTTGCTTAAGGTCATAAATGGCCTTTCGCAAGCGACAAACATAATCTGGATGAACGAGAACCCTGTAACCAACTGGTTGCTTCATAAAGACCGGAGCAACGAGAACACCATTAAGAAAGACGTTCTTAACACCTAGCGGATGAAGAGACAAGGAGTGCATGGTAGAAATAGCAAGAAATGTCTGAACAGTGGAGGCATTGACCACTGGACTAAAAGTGTGATCAAAATCAAAACTCGGAATCTGCAAGAAACCTAACGCCACAAGTCTAGCCTTATGACGCTCAACAGTACCATCTGGTCGATACTTCAGCTGATAAACCCATTTGGAGCCAACAATGTTAGCGTCTGAAAGGCGAGGCACCAAATCCCAAGTGTGCTGACCACGAAAAGCCGCCATATCATCATTCATGGTGGTAATCCAAGCCGATTTCTAAAGAGCAGTGTGATAATCTGTCGTCTCTGACTGAGCAAGCAAGGCAGCAGTAAGGTCATGAAAGATAATATCTAAATAATATCAGGGTTGAATAGCTCCAGTCGTCGACCGGGTGACCATTCGATGAGTGCGAGTCTGAGGAAGAGAGACCAGAATAGTAGAACCGACAGAGGAGACAGGTGAAGAAGCAGCCGAGCTGGGCAGAGACTAAGCAGGCGGACTGACCAGCGGAGAGGCAGAATGAGCCTTTTGTGGTGTTGGTGGTGGATCTATGGCACAAATGGAGCAAGGGACTAAAGGATATGTAGTCGACATAGGATCAACTGGAGGCAACGGAGGTGCCAAATCAGGATCAACAAAAGCAGAAACATCTAACATTGAAGATGGAGAACTGTTTGCCGAAGGAATGGATGGGACGAATAGAAAGCACGTCTCATCAAAACGAGCATGTCGAGTGACATAGATTCTACCAGTAATGCAATCAAGGAACTGAAAACATTTATACTACAAGTTGTAGCTAATAAAAACACATGGAATGCTGCGAGGAGACAACTTGTGGTTGGAAAACGTCCGCCAAGAGGCTTGGACATAGAGAAAGCACGACCGCCAAGAGGCCCGGACACAGAGAAAGCACGTCCGCAAAGAGGCCTGGACACAGAGAAAGCGCGTCCGCCAAGAGCCCCGGACACAGAAAATGCACATCCACCAAGAGGCCAGACTAAAAAAATGCGCATCCGCCAAGAGGCCCGAACACAAAAAATGCACATCCGCCAAGAGGCCCGAACACAAAATAAGTGCGTCCGTCAAGAGGTCCGGAAACAAAAAGTGTGTGTCCACCAAGAGTCCCGGACACGAGATCGGTTGATCTGCTATGTGTAAACTAGACATACTAATTTTGTGTCTGCCTCTTAGGCCGGACACACTAATTTCATGTTCAGGAACATGGAGCAGACACATCAATCTCGTGCCCGACCACTTTTTACTTGATTTTTTAAAAATAATCAAAACTTTTTTAATTAAAAAATACACAATAATATTAACTCAATAACCTAATTAGAAATTTTAAAAATTAAAATATATAATTTTGAGAAAAGAGGATAAATGTTGGGATTATTATGAAGATATAAAAATTATGATTAAATGACTACATTTTATATTTAAATACTACCATGGGCATATTTGTCTTTTTTCTATATTTTTTGAAATTGCATGAAATAAAATAGAGACGAAAAACAGCAATCCTATCATAATTTGGGTCATATAACTTCCTTTCAAATCAACTAATTTTCCCTCTATAGTAATAAAAAATGTATAACTATCTACAAATACTACTAAAATAAAATTATTATTTTTTTACAATTGGAAGGTTGTAATAAGATTTATCACATCTCACTTATTCATAAACTCATATTTGCATATGGTATATTTATTGAACAAAGTTTCAAAAAATGCAATATTCTCAAAATTAATGGAACAATTAGAGGTTAATGTGCAAAGTCGAGTACTACGTCCATTCCAGAGAAAGTTCCTTTTTTTCAACTTTCTTAATCCATATTTGATCATAAATTTCAGTTAGTATATAATTAATAATAGGGATTTTTACACTTCTAACACTAATTTTAGGTTGAAAGTGTCAATATAACCCTGCAAAATGAGAAGCGCCAAAATAACCCCAATTTTATGACAAAATGTACAGTTATAATCATTTGTCACTATTCCGACGTTGCCTCATCAATTTGGGTATTCATCAAATTTTAAATGATGAAAATACCCCTACCCATAAGCTAAATTCCCATTTTTACCCCAGTTGATTCAAGGTTAAAATTGTCATTTCCTAAAAATTCCAGCCAAATATCCCGTTGACAATTGAAGTCAACGCTACCTGGGGGTTAGATTGGAGCATAAATCATAAAGTTAGGATTATTTTGGCACTTTCTCATTTTGCAGGGTTATGTTGGCACTTTCAGCTTAAAGTTAGGGTCATTTTAGCACTTGACTCTTTATAATATAATCATGTGATGAATTGGACTTGGTTTAGTGGTAATATATACTCTCTATAACTGAGAGGTTCAGGATTCAAACCACACCCTTATCAAGAATTGTGAATATTAGAGAAAATTCTTGATAGGGATTACCCAGCGTTGTGGGACCGTATCGATGGTCCCCCGATGTGGTTTCCCAACCTGCAAGTGGTCAATCAAGGTGATATCATGGCGGTTCCGGATTCGGTGGGAGCGGTTCGTTCGCAGTGCAGCGCTTGGGTGTTCTCAGGAGGGCTTTCCTAACTATTCAAATGGATGAAGTTTCAGGCTCCACTGAGCTTCAATATATTCAATTGTGGTGTCTTCTAGTTAGCTCCTGAGTAGTATGTTTGTATGTAAATTAGTTGTTTGTATATAATTTTTCAAAAAAATTATCATGTGAGATATTGTTAGATTTCATGCAACACTTATTCTAAATATGAAATGTGTGACATTATTTTTTATATGTGATTAAAGTTAGGGAAAATCTTGGGAAAATCGTTTTCCCATAGGCATTCCATAGGCATATGGAAAGACAGAGTTGAATTAGAATTATAGAAAGGTAAAATGTTTTTGTTGCAATGTTAAAAATTGATTATGTAACGGTCAGTAGTTATAAGTTTATAACCCAATTAATGCAAGATGAAAATTTTATCTTGATTTTTTTTCTAATTTACAGTTTAAACTTTGGCTTTTCCATAACTTATGAAAAAACTGTCTTTCAAGAGACGGACTCTTAAAGTTATCGGTGATTAAACATGACCTGTAAAAGTTGACTAAAAAATAGAAAGTTTTATCTGTAACAGAGAAAGTATTTTTTTAAATAATGGAAATTAAGGATTGGTTATAAATAGGACGTTAGTATTAGGAACAAAAAATGCCGAGCAGTTATTTCCTCTCATCTTATCTCGCACTCTGATATTCCCTTCGATTTTGTTGGTATTTTTCTTATGATTGAAAAAAATACAAGTTAGCATTCATCAAACGATGTGATCAATCATTCAAGCAATTTCAAAGAGTGCAATTCCAAGATACATGATTTTTCTTCGTCAATCATTGTGTTCATTGGGAAGGCCATTTAACTCTATAAACAGAGGTCAGAAGGGTGGAGTTTTGCTGTAGGAAAATACCATCCATTCACAAGAAATCATTTTTCTCTTCTTCTTTTTGTTTTCGGTGTTGAAATAGTTAGTGCGAACTATTGTCAACTAAGGTTCATTTTATCATAGAGGATATTTATTCTGTATGATATGCACACAAAAGGGAACAAATAAAGGTTTAAGGAAAGTGTAATACACGACTTGAAGGTTTCCTTTATATTTATACATTTCATTAGATTCTCCTACACTTACCTTCTACTTGCCTTTGTCTTAGACCGAAAAAATTCCCCAACAATCAATCTTATGGCTTTACTTTCTCTTGACCACAATGGCAAGCAAGGTGAAGGATCTAGTGACAAACATTGTCAAACTTAATAGGTTTGATGGTGGGAACTTCATCAATTGGAAGAAGAGAGTTTATTTTCTCTTGGCGGTTTTGAAGGTGTCCTACATTTTTCACTACGACCAAACCAAGTGTCAATTCAGAAGAAGAAACATTGGAGGATCTCCATCAGAAGCAAAAATGGGAGAATGGTGAGGAAATTTGTAAGGGACACATTCTCAATGCTATGGGAGATAATCTGTTTGATGTGTACCACACAATGCTCACGACAAAGAAACTTTGGGACAATAAACCCGTCCTGGAACAATTTTAAATTTTTTTGAATCATTTCACTCAACACAAACTTGCTATGGATGAATCTATTGATGTTGGTGCATTTATTGATAAGCTACCCCCTTATGGGAAAAACTTCAAAAGAGATCTCAAATATAAAAAGGAAAATATTTCTCTTGAGGGTCTGACTAATTCTCTTCATGTTGAGGAAGAGTTGAGAGTGCAGGAAAATTCTCAAATAAAAGAGGATTACAAAGGAAAGGATCCAGTCACTAAAATAAATGTAATTGAAGAAGGCCAAAGTAGTAAGTCAAAAAATGGCTTATAATGGTGGTCATGGAAACTATCCAAATAAGAAGAAGAAAAGAAAGTGCTTTCATTGCAAAAAGGATGGACACAACATGCATGAATGTAGACTTCTCAAGAAGAAAGGTCCTAACTCTTCGCATGGAGGCAATAATGACAAGTCTCTTGTAGCCATGATTTCAGTAATTAACATGTTGATGAAGACTTTGGTTGGAGAATTGATTTGGGTGCCACTAGTTACATGTGCAAGGATAAGAGTTGCTTCAAGAACTTTCAAGGTATGGATGATCCAAGTGTTGTAATTTAGATGGGAAATTCAGCAAATGCTCTCATTAAAGGCAAATGAGAAGTTGATCTTAAGTTCACATCCGGAAAAGTGATTACACACTAATGTGTTGTATGTTCCTGAATTCAGGAAGAACTTAGTCTCCGCACGGATTCTCGATAAATTTGGTTTCAAACAAGTTACTGAAATCGATAAAATTGTAATCTCCAAGGGTGTGATGTTTGTAGGAAAGGGTTACCTTTGTGGTAATATGTTCGAACTCATTGTAATGTCTATCAATAAAATGAAAGAAATTGTTGCTTACTTGATTGAGTATTCTACTATTCTATGGCACAATAGATTAGGACATGTTCATTATAAAAGGATTCATGACATGATTAAATTGAATCTTTTGCCTAAATGTCCTACAATTGAGAATGGAAAATGCAATACTTGCATGCTAACAAAAATCACTAGACAACCTTTCCAAATATTGAAAGAAAATCAAACATCCTTGAATTTGATTCATAGTGATTTATGTGATTTGCATGCAACGCCATCTTTAGGAGGCAATAAGTATTTTGCAACTTTCATTAATGATTCTACATGATATTGTCATGTTTATTTGTTGCATTTTAAAGATCAATCCATGCAAATGTTCAAGATTTACAAACAAGAAAATTTTGAACTTGCATATGATTTATCCATTAAATGTCTAAGAACTGATAGAGGTGGTGAGTACCTTGAAAATGGTGTGGTTGAAAGAAAGAATCGAACATTGATGGAAATGATTAACACCATGATGTCTACTGCAGGCCTTAGCTAAGATTTTTGGGGAGAAGCTGTACTTACATCTTCTTATATACTCATTAGAGTTCCAATAAAAAAGAACTCAATAACCCTTTATGAACTTTAAAAAGAAGCTGTAGAGCCATAGTTAGACTTCTGGAACCAAAGAAAAGGAAGTCGGGAGAAAGGGGTGTGGAATGCATCTTTATAGGCTACACAATTAATAGCAAAGCTTATAAGTTTATGGTTATTGAATCTAATGACTCTATTTCAGTTAATACTATTATAGAGTCAAGAGATGCTATATTTGATGAAACAAGGTTTACCTCTATTCCAAGGAGTACTGAGAATGTCTCTAAACAGAGAGAAAATGTAGTATATAACTCTATTGACAAAAATGAAGTCATTGAATATAAAAGGAGAAAAGGAGCAAGAAAGACCAAATCATTTGTTTCTGATTTTATTATTTATCTTGTAGAAGGAACAAGAGATGAATTAAGTGTTAGAATACCTTATTGTTTTAATATAGAAACTGATCCAAAGACTTTTGATGGGGGCAATGAGAGCTCATGATGTTTCATTTCGGAAGGAGGCAATAAGTGATGAAATAGACTCATTTATGAGTAACAACACCTGGATACTCAAGGAATTACATCCAGGTTCCAAACCCATAGATTGTAAATGGATCTTCAAAAAGAAAATGAAGGTGGATGGAACCATTGACAAGTACAAGGCAAGGTTTGTAGCCAATGGCTTCACACAGAAGCATAGCCTTGACTATATTAATACTTACTCTCCAGTAGCAAGAATGACTACGATACGGGTACTACTTGCAATAGCTGCAAATCAAAAGTGACATTTTCATCAAATGGATGTTAAAACTACATTCTTGAATGGTGAATTGGAAGAAGAGGTTTACATTAAACAACCTAAAGGATTTGTAGTGCCCGAACAAGAGTACAAAGTAAGCAAACTTATGAAATCCTTGTATGGGCTTAAACAAGCTCCAAACAAATGGCATCAAAAGTTTGATCTAGTGATACTTGATAGTGGGTTTAAAGGTCAATGAATCCAATAAATGCATTTACAACAAGTATGTGAATGGGAAAGGTGTCATAATCTATTTGTATGTTGATGACGTGTTGATCTTTGGTTCTGACTCGTTGTATGTGTTAGAAACCAAAAAAAATTCAAGTAAACTTGAAATGAAAGATATGAGACAGGCTGATGTTATTCTGGGGATAAGAATAAAGAAAGATGAAGGATCAATAATAGTCTCACAGTCTCATTACATTGAGAAACTTGTAAAGAAGTTCAATCATTATGATTACAAGCTAGCCTCAACTCTCACTGACTTTAGGCCCTGTCCAGTTCATATTAATTTCAGCACATTTCAACACCAATAAATTAAATTCAGCACTAATAAATTAAATTCAGCACTAATTAACTAAATTCGGCACTAATAAACTAAATTCAACACCAATAAATTAAATTTAGAACTAATAAACTAAATTCAGTAACAATAAACTAAATTCAGCACTTCAATATTAAAAAAATATAAATTGACGAACAATATTTATTTAGGTTCTTGGCTATCATATGTTGAATAATAAGTCTAAAATTAAAATATGTATCAATTAAAACATCATTTTGGGAATGGAATAAAAAAATTAATCATCATTTTTCTCAATCACTCTCATCCACGGAATCATTTTCCTCATCGTCATCTTGAACTTCATCATTTCCTCCAATAGAGCTCCAAATCTGTAAAGCTATATCATTACGCACTTTTGTCATGGCATCCTTTCGAGCTTTATCAAACATATGTAAATCCATAACTCCGTGATCATTCGACTCGTGATCTAAGATATGCATGTCACGTTTGTGCATTATAATGAAGTTATGAAGAGTGAAAGAAACAACAATTATTGCCATTTGATCTTTGGGCGACATCTGCGACATAGATTTAAGCACCTGCCAAGTACTCTTCAATTGACCAAACACACCTTAAACTCTCATTCTTAATGATGAATGTCGATGGTTGAAATGTTCCACGAAACCTGTAGGTGGTGCATTTCTAAATTCTGGTATGTGCCTTCTAATCCGTACGTCGCTCATCGGAGCCAAATATCCAAGTGTATTTGGATATCCAGAATCCACCATATAGTATTTTCCTAAAAATATTCAATGATTAGAACACTGTTAGACAAACTTATTAGTGAATCTGCACAGGATAAATTGTAGCTTTTTACCTTGGGACGGATGAGGAAAAACATATTTTGGATTTGTTAATGAATCCCTCCACACAGTAATATCATGGGCACTTCCTTCCCGTTCGACATTGATGAACATGAAGATTTTGTCAAATGAACAACAAGCCAAGACGTTCCAGCATTTACTGCCCTTGCAACTTCGAAATGGCACACCATTCTCATCACTTATAACTGCTTGTATGAGAGTTTCATCTAATATGCCTACAGTATCCTAGAATATAATATTATCATAAAATTAGTTGTTTAGTAGACTTCATCTATTGCATTTGTTATTTGATCTAGAATGCTACCTTAAAATAAGGCCAATAACGGCCATCGTTTACTACCTCTGGAGGCACTTCTGACAGATTACGATGAGGTCTAATGATATCGTGAGACAATATCACCAAAGCATCCAACACTTTCTTAAAATATAAGCCTATTGTTGTTGGAGAACATTTAAAATTTTCACCAGCATCACGATATGATTGTCCTTTGGCCAATATGTATAAACACATTGCTACTTGCTCGGGTACCTTCACAAACCGACCATCTTCCAACAATCGTCTTTCAATCATCAAATTTACTAATTGCAAGAACATAACCCTATCAAGTTGAAGTTGAACTTTGCATGCATTTGGATGTTCAGTCAACAATCTATGTGCGTATTCAGCACCACTTTCCCCACCTCTCTAACGCTGCCTTGATGATGATTTAGGTTGTTATGTTGATTCATTTGGCTCACTTGTCATTCCGATGGTTGAAGTGATCTTCTCAATTTTTCTAATGCAATAATTATTGATGTGCATCTAATATTGTCATCCATTCTGCACTTGACAAAACATAGGAAGATCAGTAACAAAACAATATATTTGAAACTTAAACATTTTACATACATTCAAGATGAAAATAATATAACATTCATTTAAGGATTCAAACAAAATGCCAGTTCGAACACCTGAATCAAAGTACTAGCAACTTTCAACAAAATAAAACATCCAAGATTGAACAACAAAACATCCATCATTCCCAATAACAAACAAGTAGAAACGTTCAAAGTTCAAAGCATTAATAATCTGCATCTCTCAAGAAGATCCACTTTTGGTTGTCATTTTGAAGTGCCAAAAAGACTTCTGCATTTCCCGGATCCTTCAAGAACTTCATGGACTTAACAAAGAAAGCATCACCTTCCTTCTCAACCACTCTCATCCTTGTCAACTCATCGCTGCATTGTTGAGCTGAAGAAATTTTACTTGAGGTGCTACTAGTAGTTTGAGACAATAACTGAATCACACTGTCAAAGCTGGAATTTCTTTGTTTGAGCTCCTCGCTTGGGCCAATTACGTGTTTATCATCTCTCTTAGGAACACCAAATTGAGGATCAACATGTGTGAGTGATTTGCTTTCTTCATCAGATACGAGATTGTATCTCTCCTCATTAGGAGCGGGACCCTCACTCGCTCTCACATCTCCACTATCACCATACCCTTCTTCCATATCAAGATTATCCATATTCATATCCAAATCCACAACATTTTTACCTTTACCTAGATATGATATCCTCTTGCCCATTCTCGGATAGAAGCAACCACCAACGCATTATGCAGTTTTTCCCTGGAAAAGAATATCCAACAACTTACGGTTCTTTAACTCTCCTTTAGCCACACTTAAATCATGTTTAGGATGCTTCTGTAAACATGAATAATGTTAGTCATATTTGATTTTTTTAAAGCATACAACAACATTTGTAGTAATTTTATTCAAGCAAGTTTACCTCAAGAAATGTTTGATATCTTTCCAAACACCTCTCCTCTACATCAACCTCGTTAGTGTCTGGATTGAAGGATACACCAGACAATTTCTGCAAGTCTAACCAAGCTTTGTATTTGTCCTTTTTATCAAAAAAATTTATCAGCTATTAAATTACTATATATTGGATTCAATTTTTTTTTACTATAACATGATAATTTCCACTTGCATAATGAGTGAGTTTTTTTATTTGACTTATTTTAGTACATTTTCATTTAGTTTGACTAGTGTTGTTCAGTTTGGTCAAACATTTTTTTATTTTAGTTGTATTTGGTTCGAGTAAATTTCGTCGAGTTTTGTAGGGTTTAATTTCAGCACATTTCAGTACCAATAAACTAAATTCAGCACTAATAAATTAAATTCAACATCAATAAATTAAATTCAGCAGTAATAAACTAAATTCAGCACAAATAAACTAAATTCAGCACAAATAAATTAAATTTAACACTAATAAATTAAATTCAGCACCAAATAAGCTCAACTGGATATGGCCTTATTATTAGACTATGTGAAAAATAAGGGAGAAGCTGCATCAAAAGCTGATTATGCAAGTGTGATAGGCAGCTTAATGTACACAATGACTTTCACACGTCCACATATTGCACATGCAGTTGGAGTGCTAAGTACATTTACAAGTAATCCTAGAAAGCAATAGTGGCTTGGAATCACAAGAGTTTTAAGATATCTCAATCAAACAAAGGATTACAATATCAATTACAAAGGTTACCCATCAGCTCTTGAGGGTTATTCTGATGCGAGTTGAATCACAAATAAAGATGATCACTCATCCACAAGTGGTTGTATATTTGTTCTGGGTGGTAGAGCGGTTTATTGGGCATCAAAGAAACAAAGTTTTATAAGTGACTTTACCATGACTGCTGCATTTGTAGCATTAGCCACAATAAGCAAAGAAGCCGAATGGCTGAGTAATTTGTTATATGAAGTACCGATATGACCTAAACCTATATCTCCTATATCTATACATTGTGATAGTACCTCAGCCCTTGAAAGAGCGTATAAGGAAGTGTATAATGGAAAGTTGAGACATATCAGAGTGAGACATAGTATGGTTAGAGACTTGATCACAAGAGGAGTCATAACCGTGGACTTTGTCCAAACTGAAGAGAACCTGGCGGATACTTTAACCAAAGAATTAAGTAAAGATATGGTGGTGAAAACATCCACTGAGATGGGATTGAAATCCATAATATAGACTATATAACGGTGGAAACCTCAATTCGACGCTAGCAAATTGTCTAGTTTTGGATTCAATGAGGGAAAAGTACATTGTTAAATGGTTGGAGTACTAGTTGAGAATATGGTGCTCATTTCCCGCTAGTATATGAGAGGATGAACTGAGTGTTCTTAAAAGGTTCAAGAAATGTCAAATACGATGTATTCATATGTTGTTTACATGAAAGAAAAAAAATACTTCGTATGGTGGGGGCATATGAACTTGGCTATGTGAGTGTATGACTTGAAGTCAATCAAAGTTCAGGTTTGAATTTTGGAAACATTTGTGAATACGATTGATGCACATGAATTAATATGTGTTGTTTTCTAGTAATTTAAAGGAAGCGAATCTGTGTGTGACTGTCAGATGTGGCTCGTTACATAAATCATTGGTTCAAATCTTGGCCTACCAAGCGGCTCGACGAGTTATAGAAATTTTCACTAAGGTAGTGGTTCAATCGGAAAACACCATTGCTAATGCACAGGTTATCAGAGTGGGTTCAGTGACCTAGAAGATATTTTTCAATAATAAAAAATGGTGGGGGATTGTTGGTATTTTTCTTATTATTTAAAAAATACAAGTTACCATTCAGCAGAGGATGTGATCAATCATTCAAGCAATCTCAAAGGGTACAATTCCAAGATACATGACTCTTCATCATCAGTCAATGTATCCATCAGGAAGGCCATTTAACTCTATAAGTAGAGGTCAGAAAGGTGGAGTTTTGTTGCAGGAAAAAACCTTACATTCACAAGAAACCATTTCGCTCTTCTTCTTTTTTGTTTTCGGTGTTAAAGTAGTTAATGTGAACTATTATCAACAAAGCTTCATTTTATCTTAGAAAATATTTGTTCTGTATCATATGCACACAAAAGGGAACAAATAAAGGTTTAAGGAAAGTTTAATACACGACTTCAAGGTTGCCTTTTATATTTATACATTTCATTATATTCTCTTACATTTTCCTTCTGCTTTCCTTTATCTTAGACAACAAAAATTCCCCAACCGATTTTTCGTCTCCGGTGTGTTCTTTTTGGTGTCTTCTCTAACGATTCATCACGTAATTCTGGATCTTTTTCATCCCCTACATTTCTATGTATAAGTCGGTAAAAGTTAATTAGATTCCTGTAGTTTTCCTCAAAAGTTTTTGGTGTTATTGAGTGTTTTTGTTTTAAGCATCTGCTTTGGCGCAATTTATGAGTTGAAGCTGTGTTACTTTTTGCGCTATTTTCTGTTTTTGTGTTGAGTTTTAATAATACAGTTTGCACGTGTTTACTTAACCGCCGTATTTACTTAATTGATGGATTTGTTAGTTAGACGTTGTCGGTCTTGAATTTAACTCTTACGGTATATGTTTAGTGAATTCATGCATAAGTTAGTTAAATTGTATTAGTTGTGAGTTTTGCTCTTAGAACGTGCATTTGTTCACTTAAACTAATAGCGTCTAAATCAATGTACCAATCCAAAGTACATGAGGTACGCTTTACCTATAGATATTGGAATGACTCAACCAAATGAGTAGAATCATATCAGTGAGAGGGCGGAACCAAACAGACACGGGAGGAGAAGACATGTCAGTTTCTGCCACACTATTAGGTCACCACGCCCATGGGAAGCTTCATAATCACGACCAGGGCATCTGCTAGTACAGCGGCCGCCACAACGGTCGCCATGAGTGTTGCTTGTGGCAGACCCATTGCCCTTACAAGAGTGTACGTGCCAGGTGTGAGGTCCCATGCGTAGTCGAAAAATTGGTAATCAGAGACGACAAAAGGAGTGTGGTGAGGATGAGGTGCTGACGAGGAGTCAAAGCCTACAAGTGTGCTTAAAATATTTTGTGATTCTCAACCTGTGCGACAACGTCAACATACGCCAGCATCGGAGCACGATGAAGGAGTGGACTAAGAAGTCTTTATATTCTGGTCCGAGCACAGTGAGGAGCCACATGAAGGCCCGACCCTAACTTGAGACAAAGGAAACGTTTTCCTCACTCCTCCAGTTTAATAAATAAATAGGGGTTTATTTTTATTTATTTTTACTATACATGTAGGAAAAAATTAATAAATATTACATGTTTCAATTAATTGCCTGAATTTTTCCCCTATCATGTGAGGGGCCATTTTACAAATATAGTACCCTGTGTATTATATGTGATGCCCATTATTTCTAATTTTCTCCAGGCCTCCAAAATGTTAGGGGCGACCTTGACCACATGACCAGATCGTCATTGGTTGCCAGAGAGCCCATCATTGCTAGCTTATTGAAAATGCTTTTTAATCGGAGATAAAGCTTGTGAAAGGAGTCGGTGAGGCGGATGCTTAGAACTTGAACTCACGGGTTTAAGACGTTGGATTTGCTTCGGTTTTGAAACACACTGGACAAGGTTTCCCAGATTTGACGCGATGTGGTGCAGTTAGGCCCGACCATATATATATATATATATATATATATATATATATATATCTACATATGGGCCTTA
>JAULKM010154992.1:0-16910 GCA_032355605.1 Rubia tinctorum
TTGTTCACATCTGAACCAAACTTGTGTATTTGTAGCCTTACCCCTTAGGAAAAACCCTAACTTGGTATGCTAAATGATCGGAATGCCCCTCCTTAAGTTTGGGTCAACTTCCACAATTATTTGGGCTCAATTATCTTCACCACGAACGTCATCTTCAACGTCATCTTCATACGGATAACCGTCATTGCATCAACCACTAAAACAACATCACGAAATGGGAGAGTAATAGCAGGTAAGGTCGCTGCATGCAAAGCTATAGTCTCTACATGCATGGAAGAAATAATTCCAAATCTTTTAAAAGCCTTTGCCTGAAGGAAATTATTACTCTCATCCATAATAACACAACCCAAACCTGCAGCCAACGTTGAGGAAGAAAACGCAGCGTCGAAATAGATCTAACACCTTGATCAGGAGGTCGAAACAAGCTGGTTGGATGTAGATCAATGGATAAACGTTCTGGTCAATGAGTTGAGTCTTGAAAACTACGTAATGTATGAATTTCTGAAGCTTCCGCAACATGAATATGAGCTTGCTGAAAGCAATGAAGATTGCGTTGTCGCCAAATGGAGTCACATAAAATCACAAATAACTCTGAAGTCGGATGATCATGAGTTGATATAAATTGACGAAAATGAATGCTTGGTCTTTGATGTAGAAGTTGGAGAAAAAGACAAGAATGGTGCTACAGTGTTGGGACAAGGATGAAAATAGGGAGGATGCATTACCATAATGCGTTCTCTAATTTTCCATTTTTTAGCCGAACGCAGGGAAGAGACGCGATTTGGTAATGCGGCCTTAGATTCCATGCAAGAGACGCGTTATGGTAATGCGCTCTCTCTGTGTGCAGCAATTTTTGACCGATTTAATGAGGACCCATTATGGTAATGCGTCCTAACCTTTTGTTTTTTTTCCTTAAACCATCTTGCTGAGAAATGGGTGAAAATTAAAGGACGCAGTACCATAATGCGTCCTCTAATGTTTAATTAATTTTATTTTTAATTTTATTTTTAATAATAAATATTATAAAGCATAATTAATTAAACATTGTGTTATTATTATCAACATTGTATTTATATAAAGCATAATTCAATTACAATAGCATATAAAAAATTTATATAAAGCATAATTCAATTATAAACATTGTATTTTTTATTTAAAGCATAATTCAATTACAATAATATATAAAATATTTATATTTTTATAAAATAATATCATTTATATTTATAATATAAAATAATAAATTAATGATTTTATAAGAAAATAATATATTTATATTAAAATATTATGAATTTAAAGTTCCCTTCTTTTTCTACAAGCATGCTAGAAAAAGTAACTAAATACAAAAGTTAGAGCATTTACCCGGATTGGAACCTTAGGAGGTGAAGAACTCAAAAGAAAAGAAAAATATGCTCCAAAATGTAGATTTGTATCTTGGGTATGGATTGGAGTTAAATTTTTGTGGTTATGGATCTGGGAGAAATGTTCTTTATGGAGGAAAGAAAACATGGACGTATTTCTGAATGGAAATTTATGCATTTGCCAAATGGGTTATATATGATAGAGAGAGAAAGATAAAGTTAGTAATGGTGAAGGGAGAAAGAGAAAAAATGGGAATTGAAGGTCTTCAATTCGGATTTCAGGAGGTGTTATAACATGGTTCAGTGCCAATTGGCACTACCCATATCAGGGAAGAAGAAAATCGTAGCTATGACGTGGCAAAACTGCTACACTTGGAAATGTTTAATTTTTCTCAAAAAGCTATAGATCTGCTGGTCGGGCACAGACTATGAAAATGGCACAGATCGTGTCCATTGAGCACTCAAGAATACATTCTTGCATAACGGATCGTGTCCTTTGAGCACTCAAGGATACATTCTTGCAGAATAGATGGTGCTACTTGGCGCGACCCGTTCCCTTAGAATCTACCAGGCTTTTCATCCCATTCAACTCTCATTTTGGCCCAATTTCCTTATTCTACTCAACCAAAAACAAAAAGACTCGGTTTGAGATGATTTTACCCATGAAATTCAACCAAGTTTCCTCCTAAAATACAAAACAACATCCACCTAAACAGTAAAAAAACACACAATTACTCTAAAAACAAAAAATCACCGTATTTTATTGTCATCGTCACGACTTATTCCTACTTGAATTTTCAATCAAGAAAAACTTATCATTGGGTCTTAAGAGTCGCCATCCGCGACCCCACCCACGATGACATCCTTGCGGAGAAGTCTCGACAAGGAGTCATCCTTACCTTTGCAACCAATTGTCTTTAAGACTTCATGCTCAATTTTCATCATTGTTAAAGATTTTAATTTCACCTTGGATTTAGGAGGATGTCAAGGAGATTTTAACTCCTTCCCATGCTCTCTTACCTGCTACATGTTAGTGTCCACAAAATTGATAGCACATATCTATTTTAGGCATAAGAATACTACTAACATGCTTTTCATCGAAATCTTCAACAAAATTATCTTTATCAATTAAACTCACTACATGCAATATCTGAACACTTTCAAAAGAGTCAACAAGCTCATTTCCCATGCAAGCATTATCATTCAGATCATTCCCATAACAAATATCAATGTCATTACATGAATAAAAGGAAGTGGATGCATGATTAGACTTATAGGTCTCAAAACCTATTTTTTCCTTGTTATCCTCTAGGGAGAGTGTTCTTTCATAGACATCAATATTTGTTCTTAACATGTTAAGGAGTGGTCTCCCCAGTAGAATTGGGAGTGCACCTCCATCGTGCGTCATTCCAAGAACATAGAAATCCATTGGAAAAACAAGTTTTCCTACCCTAACAAAAATATACTTAACTACCCCCTCAGTACTAGTTTTTGAATGATAAGCTACTTCTATGATTACTCTAGTCTCTTGAAATTCACCAAGTTTAAGATCCTTACAAAGGGCAAAAGGTATGACATTTATAGAAGCCCCTAATTTTATCATAGCATCATTTAAGATTTTACCACCTAAGCCTATATGGTTAGAAAATATTTTGGGATCACCACATTTCTTAGGTATGCTCTTGTGACGCAAAGTGGCTAATCCTCCAATTTTATCTCTCCCTACTTTGTTAATTGTCTTAGTACTCTTTTTTTGTATATGCATTTTTCATAAACTTAGCATACAAGGGAATTTGATCTATAACATCAAGTATAGGGATACTAACCTTGCAATGCTTGAATAATTTATAAATTTCCTCATCTTTTATGCCTACCATTGCCTTAACTCTCAACACCTCCAAATGTAGAGGAGGAGGTGAAACTTCTTCCTTCCTTTTGGTCGGGTGATCCTAGTTGGAGCAATCACATTCAAGCTTAGGCTCCCACTTCACTTTCTTGGTTCCTTCCTCAACATGAACTTCACACTCTTCAAGCCTTCCCTGAATTTCTCCACCAAGTGATCTTTCTCTTGCAAAAGTTCCTTCCCATTTCACAATGTAATTGTGCTCACATTTTGCCTCAGGTTGACTTCAGGCTGAGAAGGGAATTTCCCATAATTTCTATCCTCAAGTTGGCTCACCGAGTTAGCTAATTGACCTACTTGTACCTCAAGATTCTTGATGCTCGAGAAGGCCCTTGTACTCAGCTCTTCAAAGGTTCTCCTAGTCCTCTCCACAAATATTTTGTTGCTCTTTATCACTTGAGTAATCACATCCATAAGCTCTTCACGCTTAGACTTGAAACTCTCCTCTCTATTGTTCAAAGTGACTCCATCTCTAGGGTAGGGTTATGGAGCTCCCCCTAGATTGTACCCTTGACCTCTCCTATAGTTTCTTGGCCTTCTTATTCGTCTCTGAAACAAAAGTTGGGGTGGTCTCGTTAATGAGGGTTGAAGAAGTTTATGTACGAGTCTTGGTTCCTTTGTACTTCTTGGTTCCATTGTAACCCTTATGATTGACCCCCCCCCTAAAAACTACCTATTTCCTCCATACTTTACCCTTGGTAGTCTAGGTCTTTCACTTCTTTGAATTCATCATCACTTGGGGATACATGTCGCTCAGATGATCCAAGGCACACATTCCACACACTCTAGCCTTTTGATCCCTCCATTTCATAAAATCCTTCATCATCAAAGAAAGTTCTTGAGCTTTCTCTTCTAGTTTAGGGGAGTAGATTAACTTTTCACTGGTTTGGTTCCTTGATCTAGTGCTAAACTTTCTTGTTCCATTTACCATTTTCTCAAAAAATGTCATGGCATTCTTCAGGCTTTTTTTTTGCAATGGATCTGTTGCAAGATGCATTAACCATTCTCATATCATCATCGCACAAGCCTTCGAAGAAATAGTAGACCAAATCATCATCTTTGAAAGGGTGATACTGACAACCAGCCAAGAGACTTTTAAACCTTTCCAAATAATCATAAAAAGTCTCGTTTGGGTGTTGGGAAATGTTGGAAGGCTGCTTCTTTAGCCCGAAGAACTTTGATAAAGGGAAGAACTTCTCCAAATAACGTCTCTTCATGTCTATCCAACTTATAATTCACCCCAGAGGCAAATACTACAACTAGTATTTAGCGGCATCTCTAAGTGAAAAAGGGAAATAACGAAGGTTGTAATCTTCTTCTGACATACCCATGCCTTCATATTAGTGCAAAAAAGATGGAACTCATATAGGTGCTTGTTCAGATCCTCTTCGGGCATATACCATGAAAAGTAAGAAAGCACTGTATTATTCCCGACTTAAGCTCAAATGTCACATTTGTAGGTAGAGGTGGGAAAAAGATGCAAAGAGGTTCTAGAAATTTGTAGTCATCAACTCTCTGAGGGTCCTGTTATCCTTGGCCATTGAATTCACTATCTCAATATCAACTAGTCTTTGAGAAACTTCCTTGGTTGCTCTCCTTATTTTTCTACGTCTACCTGTGGTTTGAGGTAAGTAATGTAGAGATCCTAAGTTCGTGGTACAAGTTCATACCCTAAACAAGGAGCTAAACAACACTCATTCTTAAACAAACACTCATTCTTAAACAAACACTAGAAACCACGTGAGAATACTTCAAGAAAACAAAAAAGAGCTAAACACAAAAACTACAAAATCACTAAATAATAATAAATAAAAACTCAATTAACTAACTAAGCTAGCTATCAATCAAAAAATCCCTAAATCCCCAGCATTGACACCAAAATTTGAAAGGACCCCGCATGCGCTGTTAGAAACCCAGAGGATTGCAATTCAATGATAATAATTTATATTGTTGTTCTCGATATTACTCCTATCTACTATAAAGTAGACACTTTAAAGTCTTAATGTTGTCCACAGGGATAAAAAAGGTTTAAGAGATAGCGTCACAAAGTTCACCCTTGGGCATCACCCTAACTGTGTGTCAGGAATAACATAGGGGTTTTTGTGTTGAGTTAATTAAACTAATAACTCTGACATATGAAAGACAATGATATGATGATATAATTTACTAGCCTTGATTTGATCCTAGACCTATTTTCGCATTGAATCTATTCGCATTAAAGAACTATTATTCCATCTATATGATATATCACACGATGTGGAGCTGTTAGTTCCCCCAAAAACTCCCACATGTTGTCACACCATGGTTCCGCACCCTCCTTAACATCTCGCCTCCTTCACATATAGCATAGAGAAGCACTTATTCAGTGAAGACTCTATCCCTCACTACCAGGTTAATAAGCCTGAGCTTAAAGGTCAATGTCTCACTGCGGTCGCATATTAAAGCTGGTAGTGGAATGGATCATCGAAAACTCCACTGAGAACACTATCCTCAGCCCCTCGTGCTTTAGGCATCAATATCTAATGATAACTCTAGGTTGGCACAATGCTTAGTCGCCACGAATTAAGACCCTAGCTTTCTGGTAGTGGCCGCACGATCACCGTTGGGATTTTAACAACACCTAGACCAATTACCTGATACTCCTAAGTTTGTTTACAATAGTATACAAATTACAGTACCATCCTATTACCACCCTGATAGCTCACAAAATTATTGTTACCCCCTGGTACTCACAAGGCTACACACAAGTTTGATAAAGTAACACTCTTAAGCTAAGTTGAAAGCCTAGAACTAAATCACGATAGAGTCTAATTAGGTGTACATCCTAATCATATTCAATATATAAATTATGACAAGAAGCTAAAGTAAAATTAAGAAAAAATATTTATTGCATATTAAATTGACGTGAATCTCGAAGTCTCACAAATTGAAATATTAAAACATGCTTACAGATATCTCCCAAGTTATAATTTATTCTACTAAGATCAAACCCATAACATTCAATGGATTAATTCCTATGAATATGTGATATAAATGAAGAGAGATAGAGAGAGAGAGTATGTGTGTGTGTGTGTGTGTGTGTGTGAAAAACTAGATCTAGAAGAATTCCAGTCATCCTCTCTTTAACCTAGAAGAATTAGGCCTTTATGTAGCGAAGAAAGAAAAAGGCCCAAAAGCCAAAATCTTAATCCCTACCTTCCAAGCCTGTAGGGCTCGTGCAGGTTTACACGGTCCGTGCGCATCTACATAGATCATAACCTGGAAGGATGCTTTGGTGCCAAATGCTTGCACGAGCTGTGGAGTTCTGCACGACCCGTGTCTTGGAGCTTGGTCTCACGCTTTATTTCTTGTAAGGGCCATTTTAAATAGCACATCCCTTATCCCGGAGCCTTCATTTCCTTTCTTTGATTTCATAGGCTGTGATGATTTACTCGACCTTTGTCCTGGAGCTTCTTTAGGCACAAACTATTTAAACGGGCCATGCAATAAAACAAGGCATGTGCCTTCTTTCTTCCTTTTGGACTTTTGGGTTCCTTCATTTGTGATCTTTCGTCTTCTATCATTTTAAGCTCAATAGCCTTCATTCTTCTATCAACATTGAAATTTTCCTTCAATCTACTACCATCCTTGCGGATGGCCTTAACTCATGAGTAATCATCATTTTAAAGCTCACAAAATGAGATCTAGATACTCATAGGGATAAAATATCAATAGGTTCACAATCGAATCACAAAATAGAAAAGTTACCAAAGATGATCGTTCTAACTTCCTATTATGCAAAACCCATTTAAATCTAACTATCCACCAATAAAAGCATTGAAAAAGAGATACTAAATGATCTAAGAAAACATGTATTTGACGTCTCATTGACTAGCACAATCCTCATGACAAATGTTACTTTGGTAACCACGACCCAACACTAGTGCACATAGGCACATTTTAAGGCATTTATTTTGCATGTTCGGCAACGATTTTGAACCACCATCCCAAGCCGAGTCATGTATCGTCGGTGCTTTACAATACCTCGTACGAGTAGTTTCAAGTTTGGAACTGCTTTTATAAAATAAAAAGAGCTGCATTGCAGCTCTTCCCCATCACTATTTTGGCGATTAACCCATCTACCAATTCCACAAAACTTCCATTAACACCCAAAATCAGCCAAAAAATACAACCATAAACATGTCCACAACATTCCACAAGATAATTTTCATTAAAATCAATAATCAAATAGTGTCATGAACATCAAAATTTTCATTATCAAATATCTACAACTTTCTCCCCATTGGACTAACAGAAAATTGGGTTGGTTGAATCCTAAAATCTTCACCTTCTAGGTGGGTGTTTCGGCTAGTTGAGAGCTAATAGAATGTAAAACCCACAAATAATTGTGACTGTGTGTATTCATATATATAGTGAGTACGAAGGGTATACTAAAAAAATATGGAACATGATATATACAAAACCAATCAGAAAGGGTATTCCTTTCTTATCTTGATCTAAATAAATAACTCCCCCCATCCCAAGATTACTGGTACAATTGCTTTTTCACGGTCTTCAATGATCATGCTTGGCCGTTACTATCTCTAGCTACATATAATAATTTCGTATTGGAAAAAAATGATATTTAGAAATTATATATTAAGATGAATCTAATAAGATCCCACACGATATTTTTATTATGTATATATTAATTTTTATGGAGGGTCAAATTTTTTCAAATTTGACTTGGAAAAAGCAATTGTGCCATTAATCTTGGGACGGATGGAGTTTATCTCTATTACCCCCTCAAGCGAAGAGTCATATTAGTAGAAACGCAAAGCTTGGAATGCAAAAACTCAAACTAAGAACGAGGTAACCCCTTTGTAAAGATGTCAGCAAGCTGTAAGTCTATAGAAATATGAGCAACCTTGAGCTTTCCAGGAGACACCATCTCACGCACAAAATGATAATCAATATCAATGTGTTTGGCTCTCTTATGAAAAACTATAATCTTAGAAAGAAAGAGAGCACTATTATTATCACACAGCAAAATAGGAGGCGCACAAGTCGATATACATAAATCTCGAAGCAGATTCATCAACCAATCTAGTTCTGCAGCAGTGCTTGCCATAGCACGGTATTCTGATTTTTGAACTAGAAAGAGAAACTGTAGGTTGCTTCTTGGCACTCCCAGAAACCAGATTTTCACCAAGGAAAATGGCATAACCATATGTAGACCTAAGATTCTTAATGCAATGAGCCCAATTAGCATCAGAATAACCCAAAAATGGCAAACCAGATGAATTTGCGTGAAATTGAAGACCATAGTGGAAGTACCATGCACATAGTGCAAAATTCGAGCAACAATTTGGAAATGGTCATCAATAGGATGCTGCATGAACATATTGATCGTGTTCACAACATAAGACAAATCGGGACCTGTAATCTACAGATACTGAAGTGCACTAACCAAAGATCGATAAAGTGTGGGATTTCCTAATAGCTTACTGGAAGAGCTAACAAGATGCAAAAAAGTCACAAAAGGAATAGCAACGGGTGCTGAATCCTTCATTCTGGCGTGTAATAAATTTTCCTTGGCGTATTTGGCCTGACCGAGGAATAAGTTGTCGGAAGTACGAACAACCTCCAAACCCAAAAAATACTTTAGAGTGCCAAGATCAATAATCTTAAATTCCAGATTACATGATCAATAAACTTCTGAATGTGAAGACCTTAATTCCCAGTAAGAATAATGTCATCAACATAAACCAAGAAGTAGAGCAAAGAGGTACCCTGTGAAAATACAAACAAAGATGTATTGGAAGAACTGCATACAAAACTCAGGCTAATAAAAAATGAACTGAAATGTTGAAACCAAACACGATAAGCTTGCTTCAAACCATCAATGTCCTTGCATAGATGACAAACAAAATAAGGATGCATTAGGTCTTTGTATCCAGCAGGTTGCTCCATATAAATCGGGAAGTCAAGAACACCATTTAAAAATGCATTCTTAACATCCAGCTGTCATAAAGGCCAATTACGAATACAACAAGAGACAAAATAGTAGGAACAATAGAAGCCTTTATTGCCGGACTAAATGCATGATTATAATCAAACCAGGTAATTGCGATAAACCTTGAGCAACTAACCTCGTTTTATGCTTATCAAGCGAGCCATCAGCTTTCTACTTCAAATGATACACCCATTTTAAGCCAAAAACATTTGCATTAGAAAGACGAGGAACCAAATCCCACATCTGTTGAGTGCGAAGAGCCTCCATTTTGAAATCAATGGCAGCAACCCATTCAGGATCTTTAATAACTGAGCGATAACTCCATGGCTCGGCCTTAGAAAATAGAGCACTAAATAAACAAATAATGTCACAGTCGGAAAATTATTTGTATCAGAGAGAACCAATGCGAGAACGAGTAGCTAACGAATGACGAGAAAACACCTCAGGTATTGGACTGGATGGAGATGTTGACATTGGCAGAGAGGAAACCAGAGATTTCCTAACCAGCGAGGCTAAAGAAAATGCAGCTAGAGACACTGGGGGCCGCGAAAAAGTGGTCGTATCTTAAGCTGGCAGAGCGTTGACTGCACGCGCTAGAGGTGCAATCAGCGCGTCGGCTGCATGAACTGCTGGTGCATTTGGTGCGTGCGACGGAACGTGTAACACCATGTTCAGATGCATGTTGGGCTGCATTTCTTTGGGCTACGGATATATACAATTTTTTGACAATTTTGAGCTCCCGGTACAGAGTGTAAATCAGAATCATCTAAAACAATGGGCAATTTTGTTGATGCAAATGGCTCAAACTCCTGCGAAGGCATAGATGAAGGTTTCAAAAATGTAGAGACATTAAATTTAAGGAATATCAGTAGCAGTACCAATGCGGGTCGCTAGAAAACATATCTAATCAACCTGATCATGTCGAGTGATGTCTCCTTCTTCGTAAGAGGATCAAGACAGCGATAACCCTTGTACTGCAAACTGTAACCCAAAAATATATATGACATACTCCGAAGTGCCAACTTATGCGTAGCATAAGGGCGTAAATACGGGAAAAAATCAATAGCCAAATGGATGAAGATTGGAGTAGGGAGGAATAGTACCAAAAATAAAAGAGAGCGGAGACTGACCAGATAAAATCGGCATTGGCATTCTGTTGATGATGTAGGATACTGTAGAAAAGACATCATACCAAAATGAATGATGAAGTTCGGAATGGAAGAGCATCGACAATCCTGTCTCAGTGATGTGACAATGCTTCCGCTCTGCACGACCATTTTGCTCTGGAGTTTAAGGACATGAAAGCTGATGATGAATGTCATTGGATGCAAAATGTGATTGCATGTGATGATTCAGAAACTCAGTTCCACCATCAGTATGAAATACTTTAATGGTGGTAGAAAACTTGTTCTCAACAAGAACCTCAAAATGCATTTAATCCTCTACAAAATCAAACTTTTGTCTCAAAGGATATAACCAGGTAAATCGAGAAAAATAATCAATAAAAATAACATAATAAAAATAACTGGCACAAGAGACAACATGAGAGAGTCCCCAAAGATCTGAATGAACTAAATCAAGTATGAGTGGCACACATTTTAAATTATTTCTACAAGAAAGATGCTAGCCTTTAGCCATCTCAAAAGAGGGATATAACAGAGGCTTGGGCAGGAAACTAGTAACTGACAAACATCCAAACTTTCTCAAAGACGATATTATATTGTGAGGTACATGACCCAATCTACTATGCCAAATTTCAAAAGATGCTTGCTTTAGAAGCACTCGATGCAACAAAAACAAATAAAGCAGCACAACCATAATCTAAAACATATAAGCTACCATCACGATAGCCTTTGCCAATAACATCACTACTAGTAAACTTTTTCAAAATAGTGAAAGAAGAATCATCAAAGCAAAGAACGACATTCATATCCCGAGTCAGCTTGCTGATAAACAACAAATTTTTAGTAATTTGTGGAACCACCAAAACACCAGACAAGGATAATGAATCAGAGAGTCGAAAGTGACCAACATAGGTAATGTTAAGAGCGGAACTATTACCAACAATCACTTGATTGTTACCAGAATAATGAGTCATGCGATCAAGAGCGGACTGAGAAGAAGTTTGTTGTTGGTCGGGCCAAAATTGGCTATCGAGAAAGCATGCGGAAGAGAATGCGGAAACGAGCTAGTGGAGAGAGATCGAGAGGCCAAGTGAGGACACATGGAGGCGGTGTGACCAAATTATTTACACCTCTAACACTGCAATTGGTACCATTTACCGTGCAGTTTAGAGCACGAAGAAGCAACATGACCCAGAACATGACACCATTGACATCAAGGCTGGTTAGGAAGAGCTATAACACTAATAAAAGAAAATTGATAATAATAATAATAAAATGAAAATACTACTGCTGAGGGATACCGCACAAGTCTTCATCCTCCTGTTCCCTGAGTAATGCATGTGGTACTCCCTTCCACTGCACATGAGCACATCAAGCAACTTGTACGGCGACAGGAGCTCAACAATTTGGCTAGGCACATACTGAATTATAAACAAAAAGCCACGTTCTGTAAATATGAATGTAATCAATAGAATTTTTTTATTGAAAATAAATTCATGTGTAACAAGGATTACTTACCAGAGTTGGAATTGACTCTAAATTCATCTGGATCAGTGCGCAGACAAAATGAGGAATGAGATCTTCGAATATCATCCGAATCATTAAGGATTTGTATTGGTCAGCGAAATTATTATAAATCAAATTACAATATAAGTAATACAATAAAAGGCAATTTAAATACAAACAAAAAGTCGCTCACCTCAATCAAGGAACGACTCGAACCATTATTGTTAGCCATGATTCCTAAAATTCATATTGTAATGATTCGATTGAAATAAATTCAATTAATCTATTAATCTATCAATTTGACATGTCAGAGCGACGTCGCATATTATTCGGTATAACCGATTGTTAATCGATAAGGGTGCGACGTAACATACTAGGTCAACTTTAGAAAATAGGAATGTGCGATGTCACACCACTGTCGCTCCAACCGAAGCATGATTGATGGAAACGCAACGTCGCATTCATGCATAAGAGATACACTAGAAACAATAGAAAATTGGCAAAAAGAAAGATCTTAAACTAAAAAAAATTGGGCCACATTAACGGGAAAAGACATAAAACCCACATTCTAACACCCCAGAACCTAATCCTAGAATCCTAATCCATAGAAACTTAAAAACATAAAGAAAATGGCATATTCACTCACCATATACATAACAATTTTAATGATAAATTTGAAAAAGAAATTAATATAACCATACCTTTGAGAAGATGGGCAGGGGAACTGTTGAAATTCGAGGAAATGTTGAATGTTTCAAGTGATGTATGAGGTGGACTTCATATATGTAGTCGTTACGAAGCATTGTGAATAACACCTCGGCCAATGTGACATCGCATAGCAGTCAACCTTATCAACACTGGACCAATGTTTGAGCGACGTTGGCTACTCTACTGTGGGCCTGGCCATTTTAGCCCACTAGTATAGAAATGAGCTTGTATCTGACCAACTTCATGTTCGACGTTGCATGTCAATTGTGTTTTGTGACATTTGACCGATCTATTACCAACGTCGGCTATACATAAATTGGGCCTCACCAATTCAGCCAACTAGCATAGCAACTGGATCCGCGTTTGAACGAAACAAACATAATTGACTTTAATAACGGTTAACAGTATATTAGATACTGCTATTTGAAATTTATAAATATCCATGAACTTTATTAACATCTGGTTCGATCAGAATTAATTTCAACACAACCAGTGAACTTTTATATTTTTACAATTAGGTGTCTCCAAGATGATGGGGAGGACAAAATGCAAAATTGGAGATACCCAATATTCTAAATTACGTTGTCACAATCATGTTCTTCCGACTTAGGCATCAAGGAACCAGGGTATTCTTCCCTCATTTTATTGGTATTCAATTACTACCCTTATTATGAGCATTATTAATTAGAAAGATAACCTCCACCACATAAAATTAGATGAAATTACACATTCTTGGTTTTTTATGAATTAAAAAGATAAGGAAAATTTGTCCGTCAATTTTTAAAAGTGCTAATACGTGGTCTAGAGTTAATTGTAAATAATTACTTACAATTATGCAAGGGCTAATCGAAAAAGTCTCTGTGGGATCATACCAGTTTCTTTATCACTTTTGGGGATCATTAGTTTAAATGGGGATGGCAAAGGTCATGTGAGCGACGATTGGAATCGATTTTGGGACTGCCGCTTTACTTTTAAATTTTTGCACTTACGTCTCTCCAACAAAGTGGGAGAAGTCAAAATACAAAATTGGAGATACCCTTATCTAATTCACCAAATTCATGAGCACAATGTTCCAATTTGGTCATGCGTTGGTCAATAGAACAAGACCAAAATCTTCTCAGACAGTGTATGATGAAACTTTGCAAAAATTACACTATGACCCAAACTTCCTTGCATGTTCGCTATGCTTTAGAAATCTGCACCCGAACATTAGGACAAATGTTTGATTTGGAGATTATGCGTACTATCTAAGAGAGGTGTGAACCAGGGTAATCGTTCATCATTTTTGTTAGCATTCCATTAATACCCTTACTATCAGCGTTATGAGAGCGATAATTTTCACCACATAGAATCAAATAAAATTTCATATTCTATGATTTTATGAAATAAAAAGGTAATAAAATTCCATCCATCAAATGTTAACAAGCGTTAGTACATGGTCCATAGTAAATTGTAGATGATTACTCATAAGTATACAAGGGTCATTCGGGAAGAACTTCTCGAAGTCTATGTGGGAATAAAACTAGTTTCTTTATTATTCTTGGTTAGTATAAGTTGTGGGTGACAAAGTTTCTTTTTGGAACAATCGTAATCGATTTTGGGA
Organism: Rubia tinctorum; assembly: GCA_032355605.1. NCBI lineage: Eukaryota > Viridiplantae > Streptophyta > Magnoliopsida > Gentianales > Rubiaceae > Rubia > Rubia tinctorum. The sequence continues at coordinate 14,198 of JAULKM010154992.1, forward strand.
CAACTATTGATTTTTTTTCATTTTTGCACTTAAACCCCTCCAAGAAAGTGGGAGAAGTCGAAATCCCAAATTGGAGATAACATTTTGTTATTCACATTTACAGGGGAATGTTGTTCCTATATGGCATAAACGGGTAGCCGTAAGGGGCCACAATCTTAACATGGAGTATTTTATGAAACTTTTCAAAAATTAGACTTTGGCCCATCGAAACAATGTCGCAAATGCTTCGCATAAAATGAACCAAAAACCGACACTCTACTGACGTTGGTTAAATTGAAATTTCCATCAGGAACCAAAATTTTGAGCCAAAATTTTGAACAAAAATTCCCCCCAACCCCATTTCATTTCAATCTTATTCAACAACAACACTCATTTCCCATCTCCAACACACTTCCTCCTAACCCCATTTCCTTTCTATTCATAACATTATAGCTACTCAAGAACCTAATCTAATCTCTTCTCTCAAACATCAACAAGTATCCTAGGATGGAGCATCTCAGGGTTCAAATAATTGAGGTGGTTTTCCCTCCATTCCATATTCATTTAGCAATTTTATTAACATGCATTCTGTATGTTTTTTCCTCATTGACCAATGATTCAATATTTCTGGAGTATGATAACTATGTGACGTGTTATATAGTGTATATTGTTTGTGTTCAATGCCATGTTTATAAGGAGTGAAGAAAAAAGGCTTATATTAGGGATGATTGTGGACAATAATCAAATCTTTGTATGAACACAGGTAGAATTTGAGATGTCGGTCAGTTCATCATCCCATATGATATGGGACAAAATGCCGACCGGCATCTTATTTGCTAGGAACTGACAGAAACATTTATGAATGTCCTACATCACTCATTAATCGGACACTGTGACTTCGATCAGGTACTTTTTCCATGTTAAGATTAATATCGTATACACTTGAATTTTATTATTTGTACATCATTTGAGGACAACCCAAATCTAACATAATTTTTTTTCATGTTTATTCGTTGTAATAGAAACAAAGAAAGTTATCGATGGACTTTCAGCACAAAATTGTCATTTCCCTAGTCCCCCTTATAGTGTTAATGTCGTACAATGTAGGCAAGGGAGGTTCCATACAATTAATCTTTCAATTTTACACCAACCTTGTGTATTTTCATATATTCTTACATGTATTGGTAATATATGTTCAAGTTATGTAGGTTTTTTTTAATGTCATTGATTCCCATATTATTTGAACAACAATTGATTGTTGTATAATTTTAACCAATTCAAGGGTTTTGGATTATTCAATAACATTTAACGGCTATCGACGAATGATTGTTTGTGTCATCAAATATTTAATATTATAATATTGTACGAGAACCGATGTCTCCACAGTTTATTCGCGACATCACACATACAGGTTGAGAGACGACACCCTACCTAAGTTACATAAATTGGAGTCAAATATTTTTGCAACGTCGCCCCATTAAAAAGATGTCGTATTCAATAGCCTTCCACGTTAGCAGCCACATGAGGTGGGTGCCCAAGTGTGTGAGATTTTGTTTACCAAACAATATCTCTTTGATTTACCCCCGACATTGGCATGCGCAAAGTCACAGATTATCCTCCCCTTTCACAGTGATTATTTACCCGCGACGTAGGTTCTTACGCATGTCGATGTCAAATTCCACGACCTCGTAGAGATGGTCACCTGAAATCGACATTCCTCCTTGGATCGACATCGCACACAAAACCCGTCGACGTCGGTTCAAAACTGAGGTAAAAGATATTTTTTTGCCTCGGTTACGAACCGAGGTAAAAAACATACTTTTTACTACGGCAGTATTTACCTAGATTTTTTAGGACTAAAATCCAAGGTAAAAGGTCCTGTAGAACTGAGGTAAAAGGTATTGTTTCTTCTAGTGCTTGCATTCCATCCATAGGGTGACTTTGTATTCCTTTGTCACATCATGCAAATTATCGTAACGGATGTCCACCCGTGTACGACCAACTTTACCTACCCAACTTCACCACTTTGCACGCTCTTCCGAAAAACACTGTCTCATTGCATTGAAAACCAATGGGGTCAATTTATTCCATGCCATTATCCTTTCCAATGTTCTACAATGTGTTTATGTTATTCCCGGCTCTCCGTTCCCTTCTTCGTCCTCATCCTCATCCAACGTTGTTTTCGTATTTCTATTATTATAATTTAATGCATCATCTTGACCCATCTTCCTCGACATTGGACAACCATCCACTCATTCAATTCAAGACATGTACATTTTTAATCCTCCTATTTCACAAATTCGAGCACAAGTAAGAAAATAGCGGTGTGATCTACTAATGTACATACACCTACACACCAAATTTTGTATTGAGGCAAAAATAATGATTGAACACATATAAAGAGTATCAATTTATAGAACATACTCATACACACATAACATAGTGTAATCAATTATGCACAAAAAATATATAGCAACCATTTACCTTAAACCCTAGTAACATAGTTATTAGTAAGCAAAGAAGAAACCCTAGTCTTTACTGACATTTAACCAAAATTCACATTGATAAATAAACCCTAGTTTGCCACATAAATTTAAATAAAAACTTCTCACCAAAGATCAAACCCTATCACAAGATGGATGAGTTCATAATGTTTGTGATACGAATATCAAAAGGGGAATTTAATGCTTTGATGGATCGCCTTCATAATGAAGAACTTAAGAAGAAGTCGACA
>JAULKM010155014.1:0-16910 GCA_032355605.1 Rubia tinctorum
AGTCAAGTACGCATGGTGTGCATTTTAAATTATCATTAAAAGAAAGACGCTTGCCCTTAGCCATTTCACAAGAGGTACATAAATGAGGCTTTGGCAACAAACTATTAACTGACAAACTACCTGTTTTATTTAAAGATGAAATTACAAAAAAAAGAACATGTCCTAACCGACTATGCCATAGCTCAAATGAGGCTTTGACTTTATTTGAATTAACAAAAGAAACTAAAGCAGCAGCACCGTAATCTAAAACATAAAGACCTCCCTCACTGTGTCCTCAGCCACGAGCTCCTTGGTAACCTTGTTCTTGATAGTAAAAGAAGTTTCATCAAAAGAAACAACATTTAAGTCTCTTGTCAACTTGGCAATAGATAATAAATTCTTGGTGATATTTGGAATAACCAAGACATCAGATAAAGTAAGAGAATCAGAAATCCGGGAATCGCCAACATGAAAAATATTCAAAGCAGAACCATTATCAAAATAAACATGACGATTACCGTGATAAGGAGTTACACTATCCAAATTGGAAGCTGAGCTGGTCATATGATAGGTTGCACCAGAATCCATGTACCAATAAGGATTGGCATTTAGCTGCTGATATAGTGGTTGAGCTGTGTCCGCGGAGTTTGCAACCTTATCGCGAGCAACATGTGAAAGCTTGTAGCAAGATTTAGCAAGATGATCGGGGCCGATGACACCACTGGAAGACGTAGCTGGAACGGCCGGGTGAAGTGGCGGACCACCACCAGCCCGCGGTGCACGGTCATCACCGCGACCACTGTCGTGGCCTCGGCCGCCTCGTCCTCAGAAAAATCCACAGTCTCCCCTTCTCCAATTCACCTGTCCAGATCCCCGTTGAGAAGCAGCAAAAGCAGTGGGAACCGGTTCAGAGGTAAACGAACAGGCTTTAAGGGAATATTCTAATGCTTTAGCACAGCAACAATGGTGTACAAGGAGGTAAAATGTCTTTCACTATTTAAGCAGAAGAATACTGGGAGAGTGTATCATTCAAACAACAACAAAATACAACAGCAATATTCTCATCACTGAGTGAATGACCAGAAACACGCAATTCATCAAGAATATCTTTAAAAAGAGCATAACATTCTTGGACAGATAGATTTTCTTGACGAACTCCATAAAAAAGATCAAAAAGAAAGAGACGACAAGCACGAGAATTATTCTGAAATTTAGTAGCCAAAGCATTCCATACCTGAGCAGCAGTTACCATGCCATCAACTACTAACATTGCAAAAGGATTCAGGGATGAAAAATGGGCAGTTTGAACAAGCTGATCTGTTTGGATCCAAACATCACGGAGATGAGCCTCGTCAGAAGCTGTGTCTTCAGATTCCTTAGGATGAGCTGGCGGTCTCTGGAGGACAGACAACTGTACCATCAAAATAACCAATCAGTCTGACAGTTCGTAAAACATAAGTAACATGAGTACGCCGGTGAGAGTAGTTGGAACCATCAAGCTTGATTGTGATGCATTTGATCAACGAACGAAGAGTGATTGACGTCATCGGGAACGGATCCAAGCACAAAAAAATAAATCAAATCGCGCCAAATACATAGTAAGCATGTGAATGACAGTGGACGACTGATTTAATTTTTGTGCAAGGATGGAGCAGCAAGTGCGGCGCAGGATCACAAACACCAACACGTGAAGGTCACAAGGCGGCGCGTGATCCGGTGAGATAAAATAGGAAGCAGTGCGTGCAGCCGCGTATGGCGGCGTGGATTTTCTATCGCCCGTGTTCGACGGTTCAACAGGAGCTGCGGTTGGCGATCAGCGGAGGAGCGGCGGGTGGGCGGTGGCCAAGCGATTGGAAAATAGGGAGGAGGTTTTGAAATTTTGGAAAAAGGTAGGGAATATATAGAGAGACCTGACTGATACCATGATAGAATGTAAAACCCACAAATAATTACGGTTGTGTGTATTCATATATATATATATATATACACACACACTGAGTACAAAGGCATAAAGGACAAAATCGGAAAAGGATATATACAAAATCATTCAGAAATAGTATTCCTTTCTGAACCTAATTCTAATTCATTTAATATTCTATTAGAGTTGACGAGGTGTTAGAACAAGTCCAACAGATTTTCCAAAAATTTCTTCAAAATGGAAATTCAAAACTCATATTTTCTATATATTTTTTCTACAACTCCAATAAACTCTCTATTTTACAAACTTTGACATTTATTTCACAATAAAGATTACTTTGTCATTTAAATAAACAATTAGTTTTGATTTTTCTAAAAAAAAGTACTTGAATAAAAATTAGGAAAATATCTAATTTTAGTAGTTTATTTGTAAAAAATAATTAAACTACTTATAACTATTTATTTATTTTAATGAATTTTAAAACAACGACAATTGAATTAAGTAATCATAATTAAAAAAATTACGATTTAATTTATTAAGTTATCATTATTTTTTGCGATTTAGAAAAATAAGGCATTCTCATGAACTGAAAATTTAAAAATCAAATTTCAAAACATAATTTTTTTTACATTTTACTATTTCTTATCGAGTGATTAACGAATGCAATAACTATTTTCTTAATCTCAAACTCATATCGTGATTCATGTTAATTATTATTTGAGCATCATAAGTTTAATAATACCATGAAAATTTAAAAAAAATAGGATCATTCAAATGAATAAAAAAAGAGGAAAAAATAATCGGATGTTTCTACGGTTCAATTTTATGTGACAATTCAACAAGAATTGAATGTTGCATTAATTTAGACTTGAATTTTTTAGTATAAATAGAAAATTAGTGTTAAAGTTTAGGTGTTAGATTAATTATTACATTAAATATTCAATTCTCTAAATACTTTTCTCTCTCTACCAATATAATAACCAAACCTTTTCTTTAATCAAAATTTTTGTTTTAGAGAATGAGATGGAGAGTCTGTTGAAACGGAAATAATGTCTCAAATTCTAAAATCAATTAAAATCTCCATTTTTTAAAAATTATTGGACTTGCTATTAGTTCTTACAAATTAAATGGGTTTCGTCAAACTAATAAACAAATGGGCATTCAAACGTACGTAATCAGGATGTTGTCCAAGGTGAGAAATAACGTTCACTGTATAATAATTAATAAACTGTTAGTACTTTCCTTTTTCACGGATTTGGAAATTTTAAAAAGTGTAAAAGTAACGACAATGATTAATTATGTGATTAAATGCAATCCATTGAGTTAAAAGGGAATCGTGGAGTAAGTCCCTTTCGAGAACTTATTATCATTTCAATTCAGTTCAATTTATTTCGATTCAGTTCAATTCATTTAGATTCATTTTAGTTCAATTCAATAAAAAATTAATTTGATGAATTTAAACTTTATTTAGTTATATTATTATTAATTTTCAACACACTTATTTTTAATTCAGTTCAATTTAAATCATATCAAATCATATCAAATTAAATCAGATCAGTTCCGATAAATACAAGAGAACATAGCCTAAGAAAAATAAACAAATTAAACGATTTGGTGTGAAGAGAAATACTCTGTTTCAAGCAATTTGGTAGAAATATGGGCAAAAGAACTAGAAATTTAGTTTAAATTGTCAGCTATGACGGAAGGACCCTTATTAATTTGAACACTATGCTATAACAATAACCTCTCTTTTTTTTCATAGAACAAATTTTTATTGATTCCCGCATTTAATTCTGCGCACAACAACGAAGCTCTTCTGTTGACATGATCAAAGTTAACTTCCGACAAATAAATATCCAATTTTTGTTTATAAGAATTTATTTATATGTTTAGTAAGTGTAAGAATTAATCAGTTAGATGATTAGATTTAATTTTATCTTGTTGATTAGTTTGGAGTTATATTAGCACTAGTCTATTTTCATGTTTTGTACTCTTTATTTATTCTCTTCATAATCAACAATAATCATCAAGGGAAATCATTCTTTCATGTTATCAGAGCAAGTTCTGATCCTAAATCCTTTTCTTCCTGCCTCCTCTCTCTCTTTTCCGGCGATAGAACCACCGCCCTTCCTGTCAACTTTCGGCCAATCTTTGGTAGCCTCCAGCGTTTTTTCCAGTGCCCAGATTCTCGGTCTTCCTCTTCTCCGACCGACTTCAATTTTTCAACCGGTGGCCACTTTTCTTTAGGTGTTCTCCCGGCAGCGATTCTCTCCAGCATTGGCCCATTCTCGGCGTCCAAACTTCTCCTAGCCGCATCTTCATCAATTCCGGCCAAATTCCCTCTCCCACAGCGTGTTCTTCATCATCTTCAATAGAAACTTCCTATGGCAGTTTCTTCTCCATCGTTGGATTGTCCAACAGTTATTGTTCGCTTCGTCACCAGCCGCTTTGTCTCCGGTCATCATCCCCATTCAGTCATTTTTTTGGCGCGTGACATCCACGTGCCCAAGGCCAGAAACACGCGCTTTTCTCTCCGCGCATGGATACACGCTTCCAAGACCAGACACACTTGATTCTCTCTTAGCGCATGATCCACATGCACTTTGGTGTTTCTAGCGCGTGTAGTACACTCGCCTGGCAGTTTCTTGGCAGATTTTTCTCTTTCAGCTGATTTTTATTTGCTTTGGTGATATGGCTCAATTTTGTTCTCGACGGTGTGATATTTCGAGACATAAAGGCCTTTCTCATCAGCGACGACACGATGTGTGCAAGTGGATTTTGGATTCATGCGCTACAAAGCATATGGCATCGTCCCCAACAGTTGTTGATCGTGTGACACTCTATGATGGTTCTGCTCATGTCTATGTTGGTAATGGTGCTAAACTCCATATTACACATGTTGGTGATTCTTGACTTTCCAAGTCTTTGCCTATTTATGATGTGCTTGCATATTGTGCCTGATATCACAAAAAAATCTTTCAATTAGCAAATTGACTCGGGATTTAAAAGTTGTTGTCTGCTTTGATGATCGGTCATTTATCATTCGGCATAAACTCACTAGGAAAATCTTGGGTCACGGTTATATTGAGGATAGTCTTTATGTCTTATACTATGGTGCACATGTTTTACTGTCTATTGTGGAGTCAAATAAGTCGAGTGCATCTTTTGAAATCTGGCATGCTCGACTTGGTCATGTTCCGCATTCTTCTTAATCTGGTTTGAGTGCTGCTGGATCCTTAGCTGTCTCGTTGATTTTTCCTAAACCCACCCTTTGTGAAGATTGTGAAAAGGCTAATGGGAAACGTTATCTTTTCATACAAATGATAAACGTGTGTGTTATGGTACTTGATCTGCTTCATTGTGATTTATGGGGGCCTTCTCCCATTTTATCTGCTGATGGTTTAGCTTATTATGCCATTTTCATAGATGATTAATCCTGACTCTTGTGGTTTTATCCAATGCGCTGCAAGTCTGATTTCTAGGATGCTTATCGCTAGTTTGAGGCATTTGTGGAGAACTAGTTCTCGTATAGCATTAAGGTGTTTCAGAGTGATGGAGGGACTAAGTTCGTAAAGGGTCATTTACGGTCTCACTTTCAGACAAAGGGCATTCATCATCATATTTCTTGCCCATATACTCCAGAGCAGAATGATTGAGCTGAGCGCAAGCACCACCACATTGGTGAGATGGGTTTTTCTATGTTGTATCACTCTCATGTCCCTCTCTCTCACTGGCATGATGTTTTTGCTACAACCACTTATACTATCAATAGGTTGCCTACTCCTGTTCTTAGCAAACGATCACCATATGAGGTTATTAATGGTCGGGTACCCACATATACAAGTTTTCATGCTTTATCTTGTCAAGTCTTCTCGTTTGTTCGCCCATTTGCCGACAACAAGATGTCTCCTCGTAGTATTTCGTGTGTATTTATTCGCTACAACTTGCAGTATAAAAGTTGTTGGTTTCTAGATCGCACTACTGGTAAAATCTATGTCACTCAACATGTGTGTTTTGACAAAACATGCTTTCCATTCGCCCCGTCCTTTCCTTCGCGATCGGTTCCCCACCTTCAGTGTTAGATGTTTCTACTTTTGTTGATCCTGATCCTGATGTGGCACCTCCTTTGTCTCCAGTTTCTCCTTTGTCGATTATAGACTCTTGCTCAATTTGTGCCACAGATCTTTCACCATCACCACGGCAGGCACCTTCTGCCTCTCCTCCAGCCAGTTCACCTGCTCAGTCTCCACCCAGTTCACCTGCTTCTTCACCAACCTCCTCGATCGGTTGGACTCCTCCAGCTTCTCCTCCTCGGAGTCACACTTGCACTCATTGCATGGTCACTCGATCAGCGACTTGAGCTATTCAACACAGAGATTATTCAGATATTATTGCTCATGGTCTTACTGGTGCATTGCTTGCTCAGTCTGAGCTGACGGATTATTGCATTGCTCTTCAGGATTTGGCTTGGGTATTGCCATGGATGACGAGAAGGTGACTCTTCGTGGTCAGCACACTTGGGATTTGGTGCCCCGCCCTTCAGACGCTAACATTGTTTGATCCAAATGGGTTTATCGACTGAAGTATCAACCAGATGGTACTGTTGAGGGTCATAAGGCCAAAATTGTGGCGCAAGGTTTCTCGCAGATTTTGGGTTTGGATTTTGATCACAATTTCAGTCTAGTTGTCAATGCCTTCATTGTTCAGACAGTTCTTGTCATTGCCACCACAATGTGCTCCTGGGTGCTTCATCGGCTAGATTTCAAGAACGCCTTTCTCAATGGTGTTCTCGATGCTCTGGTCTTTATGAAGCAACCAGTTGGTTACATGGATCCCGTTCATTTAGATTATGTTTTTCGCTTGTGAAAGGCCATTTATGGACTTAAGAAAGCTCCTCGTGTATTGTTCCAGCATTCCAGCACTTATTTGACTCAGCTCAATTTTCAGTGCAGCTCCGCCGAGACATCATTGTTCATTCTTTTAAGGTGTTTCTCATTGCTTTATCTTTCTGTGTATGTGGATGACATCATTCTCACAAGGAACGACTTGAATCTCCTTCATTGGTTTATTGATCTAACGCATCGTGAGTTTGCGATTAAGGACCTTGGTGCTCTGCATTACTTTCTTGGCCTTGAAGTTTTGCCTAGTTCATCATATGTACTTCTTGGTCAGGAAAAGTATTCTTGGGACATTCTGACTTGTGCAGGGATGTCTGATACCTCACCAGTCTCTACACCTTGTGTGTCAGGTTCTCAGTTGCACAGTTCTACTAGCCTCCGTTATGAAATCTGACTATGTATCATTCTTTGGTTGGAGCTCTTCAGTCCTTGAACATCACTCGTTCAAACTTGGCCTTTTCGGTCAATAAAGTCAATCAGTATGTTCAGGAACCTGAAGATGATCATTTTGAGGGAGTTACACAGATTTTGCGTTATGCTCGAGGTAATCTTCATTTTGGTCTCACATTTTGTTCTGCGAGTTCTCCTGAGATAGTGGGGTCTTCTGATGCTGATTGGGCTCGCTGTTTGGAGACTCGTCGATCTACTTATGGATATTTTGTATTTCTTGGTGAGAATCTTGTTTCCTGGAGTGCCAAGAAACAGCCCACTGTTTCTCGTTCCAGCACTGAGTCTGAGTACAAAGCTCTAGCCAACACTGCTTCAGAGATTGTTTGTCTCACTCACTTGCTTCGCGATCTTCGAGTTCCTCTGTCCGGTTCTCAGTTGCTGTTATGCGACAACAATAAAGCTATCTTCTTGGCTCAGAATCCAGTGGCTCATAAGCTGGCGAATGACATCGACATTGACTATCACTTTGTTTGGGAGTTGGTGGTCTCTGGCAAGATTCGAGTTGCACACGTACCCACTTCTCTTCATATAGCGGATATATTCACCAAGGGGTTATCTCGTCTGCTGTTCGAGTTCTTTAGATCCAAGTTGTGCGTCGGCGAACATGTAACACTTCGCTTGAGGGGGGGGTGTCAGAATAAATTAGTTAGATGATTAGATTTGATGTTATCTTGTTGACTAGTTTAGAGTTATATTAGGACTAGTCTACTTTCATGTTTTGTACTCTCTATTTATTCTTTTCAAAATCAATAATTATAATCACGGGAAATCATTCTTTCAGTAGGATAATTTGAATAAGTATTTTATTATACTAATGATTTTACATGATGTTTGGATAACAAGCTTGCCTTTAGACGTTTCTAAATTGGAGATTCTTAAGAAAATTGTAATATGCTAGTTTAAATTTTAAGGTTATTCAATTTTTCATCTTAATCTGAAGTATTAAGTAGAGCAATTCAAATCTTACAAGGAGCATGTCAATCATTTTTCATTAAAAATGATGATGTGGAACAATCAATCCTTTCAACATGCACACCCTACATACCAATGTAAAAAAAAATTTCCACCTCAATCTTTATTCAATTGAATGGAGAATCTAACCATCAAGAAATTAATAAAAATCAGACTCTGAAATCATATTAAATTTTAAATAATTAATCTTAAAATTTTATTTTGAAATTAATTAATAATAAATTAAATAATCAAAATTTTATACATTCATTGATTTTATTTATAATGATAATCTAGACATTCATCATTTCAACACTAGATCACCAACTTTCATATGATGGATGGGTTGAGGTTGAATTTATGCCTAGCTAGAGAGTGGACGATGAAAACTTCATACTTGAACTCAATTGTTTATAAATAAGAATTATTAAAACAAATCAAATGTCTCAATTTAATTTGTAAAAAATTCCATGTCGCTGACATTCAATATCTCGAAGAAAAAAAAAGTTTTTTCATCACAATTGGGCAAAAAGAAAGAAAGTTTCATACTTATATACTTTGTAGATTGACTACATATTTTCTTCTAACTACTACGCGTATGTCTTAGTAACAATAACACTAATTTAATCTCAACCAGTTTCATTTCAAACTGCAATTTAACTTTTCATAAAGTCAAAACTTCTTAACTTTGACCCCTAAAATTGAATTGGTATATAAGTATTAATACTATTGTGTGATACCTTGTTAAATTCGCTATAACATATATTTTGAAAATATCAAATTTTCACAAATTTTATTTATCTTTAATGAAAGATATTAAGAATCAAACATTTTTCAAATCAACTGTGAAAAATCAAAAGGTGAATTTTGAAATGGAATGGAGGCAGTACATTAACAAATCTACACTTATTGGAGTTCATTCTCTTACTAACAATGTTAAGCCTTAAAATATATGTACGCCTTTGAACAAAATTATCCAATTAGTGAATTATATTCTGTCAACATGAGTAGTGATGGAATGTGTGTGGACTTTATAGGCTTTTTAAATATAAAAAAATGTTGACTTGATCCTTGAGATTTGAAATTTTGTATTCTGCTTGTTTTTATTTACTGGGAAAAAAAGTTTGATATGTAAAAATGTAACCGCAATACTCATATAGTATATGTTTCCGACCAAAATATGAACATTATCATACTTTATTGAATTATTATATTATTTTTTAAATTTAATTATATTTAATGAAAAATATTAATTAAGTGTTAAACAATTTTTTATTCAATTATTAAAAGTTAAAAATGTGGCGACAGGACAGATGGAGTATCATCCATTAAGGTCAATGGAAATCTGCTTAAACTAGTTAGATGTATAATAAGAGTTTACATTTTCTTTGTGGTATCATACAGCTCAGATTTTGTGATCATGATAATTACTGGTAAAATTAATTGTTTCGTAACTGGAAAATAAAATAATATAGAAAATAATAACAATTGTAAGTAAAAATATATAATCATGGGCCTCGTAATGTAACCCATCTGTATTTTGTTAATGTAACCCACACGAGCCATTAAATTACGCGTCGTTGAACTTCATCGGCCTCCGATCACCTTCTGCGACCAAGGGGCAGATTTTGAATTCTTTTTATTTTTTCCCCTTTTACCGCTCTCTTTTCCCTTCTATTTCAATGTCATTCTGGTGGATTTTTATTTAAGTTTGTTTTTTTGGTGGTTCCTGGTTTGCATTTGTTTTTCTCTGTTTTAAAAAGGTTGAAATTTCAAATGGTGCTTTGTTTTAGTTATTGGATTTGGTATATTTACGTCAGGAGTTCGTCTCCTGCAAGACCGTCTCCTGCGAAAACGTCTCATGGGTTGAATTGATAATATGGATCCATAAAATAGAAGTAACAATTTCGGGGGTTAAAATACAATATCTTTATTCTCGGGGTAAATTTTAAAAACCCAGAAACATATAGGGAATGAGTTGCAAATTATTAAAAAATCCTTTGTTCTTCGGGAATTCTAGCCGCCATCGCCTCGCCTCGCCTCGCCGTCCTTGTTATTTGCCTCGCCGTCCTTGTCGCTCGCCTCGCTGTCCTTGTTGCTTGCATCGTTGTCACCATCGCTCACATCACATCGCCATCTCCGTCGCATCGCCGCCACATCATGTTGCATTGCCCTCACAAAGCCTCATCGATGCATCGAGTTCAATAAGTTGGAAATTTCCCGATCAGCCGGCGACGAGTCCATGACAATGATCAACGAGCTCCCCGTTGGATGGATTACGTGACGGAATTGGACTCAAAGCTAGAAATCATCGGATTTGCCATCGAATTCATCGGATTTGTCATCGAATTCATCGGATTTGGCAAGGTTCTCCGGTGACTACCATCGATGCGGTTTTCCTATGACCGATAAATCAGGTTATTAGATAAAGTCCGACTGATTATTTGGGTCTGATTATCAGGGTTTGGCCTGGATATGGGCTGAATATGAATTTGGATCTTAAAATTTAAATCTAAATAATGCACCTCATATAAAAAATAATAAATCAAATTAAAAAAATCAAACTAACATAGTAAAACACCTTACTAAAATAATAAAAGATATATCAAATTAAATTGGGTAAACATCAAACAAAATTGCTAAATTTAACTACTAAAACATCAAATAAAAATATTTAAACATCGAATAAAAGCACTAAAAATGCAAATCAAATTAGAATGGTATGCATAAAAATATGATTAAATTAGAATGTTTAAATTTTAAATAAAAATATAAAAATAAACATAAAATTATAATGGTTAAACATCAAATAAAAATACTAAAAATCACCTTAAAATGAAATAGTTAAACGTAAAATACAAATAATTAAACATCAAATAGAAACATTTAAAACATGCTTCAAAATAGTTAAGGATCAAATCAAAAACCTATAAATACACATCAAAATTTGAATAGTTAAACATCAAATCAAAATAATCAACACATTAGATGAAAATATTATAAAACACATCTAAATAGTTAAATATAAAGTATAAACACTAAATATACATATCAAAATTTAACTGTTTCATCAAACTGTAAAACATCACAAGATTTGGTTAAAACATCAATTATTGAAAATGAAACATCAAGTCTGGTATTAAAAACTCGCGCATTGCGCAAAAATGGGTGTAAAGATTTGATTTACAAATTTCTCCAACCCGGATCTTGACTCGCGAGATTCTTATGACACGGAATAATTAATTCCCCAATTATTTATACCTAACACCCCCCAAAAAGTGGTATTTGCTCCTAGATCCCTCCTTCCCCTCCCAAGCTTTCTTTAATTATATTTGAAACCTCATTTCTAATTAAATTTCATTATATTGCACATTAATCCTTGGATTCACTGCAACGACCTCACACAATACTTTATCTTGTGTCAAAACAACCCGGGCCTTTCTTCCGGTAAAACGGTCAAATAATTTTGATTGATTTTGAAATTGTTATTCAAAGACGGTGAGAAGAAATTCGAGTAAAATTCATTTAAACAACAAACTTTTGGCAGATCCGTGTCGAAAGATTCAAATGAGATTTATAGGTTTTGGCATGTGATGTTTCAGACAAACTAGACTGATTATTGTGTTTAACTTGCCTTTAGACAGTTTATTAGGTAACCTTTTGGATTCGCCTTAAATACAATTCTATGCACTATTCATGATTCATATACACCTACAAAAAATTGGCAATTAAAATGACTGATCTCGTTCTCCTTTTTTTTAAAGGATCAAGAACCGGTTAAATGGAGACCATAGGAATCTCTAGTTGCGAAGTTCTATTTTTTTTATTGTCTTTATATTGATTAGAAGTATGGACGAATCATTTTTGTGCATTTAATTTTATGCTTATTGATGTGATCGGCTTGAGGTGAAACACTATTTCAAGTTAATGGATTTTGTTTGTTGATTTCAGATCAACATTACTAGATATCTACACAGTTGGGACCATGCTCATCTTTTATTTATACCCTTTTTTTATAAACACCCAAGCTATTGATTATGATTGTAGTATTTAACTAGTGCCTTTGTGTACCCTTATTATTGTTACTAAGATCATTGATTGAAATTGCAATATTTAACTAATGTATAAATAGGATCATCCCATAACATGATGTAAAGACCACTTGAATGTATGTTACTTATTTGATTAATCTATCAATATAAAGTGTTATATATATACATATAACGACCAAAATTAGGAAAATGATTCAATGGGAATTTTCAAATATCTACCCTTTCCATGATAAATACGTGCTGAATCTCTGAAACCAAACTCGAGGTGCCTGTTTGAGAGCATAAATAGACTTTCAAAAGTGACAAACATAATCTGGATGGAGTGAGTCCTTATCGCTAACATGTTTCTCCATATAGATTGGAGGGTCAAGAATGCCATTAAGAAAGACATTCTTGACGTCTAACTGATGAAGGGGCCAAGAGCACATCGTGGCAATGGAAAGAACTATCCGGACCGTGGAGGCTTTGACCACAGGACTGAAGTTGTGATAAAAGTTGAAGCTAGAATCTAAGAAAACCCCTGTGCAACTAGACAGGCTTTATGGCGTTCTACTGAACCATCTAGACGAAAGTTCAGCCGATAGACCCACTTGGAACCAACAACATTAACACCCGAAGGTCGGGGAACTATATCCTAAGTATACTGACCTCTAAGAGCCGCAATCTTATCATCCATATCCGCAACCCAAGAAGGATCCTTGAGAGTTGTGCGATAGTCAGTGGGTTCTGACTAAGCAAGAAGGGCAGCAAGAAGGCCATGAGTAACAATGTCTGAGTAATATCGACGCTGAATGGCTCATGTCGTCGACCTAGTCGACATCCGATGAGTACAACCGAGGAGAAGACATCAGAGTAGAAGGTGATGCAGAAGATGTTGATGAATAATAAAGCGGAACAAACACAGAGGACAGAGCCGAGGTGGGCGAACTGGCCGATGGTGATCGAAGCGGAACGGGCTGAACGGGAACCGAATGCTCAGAGTACATAGTGCAGATAGAACAAGAGGCAGAGATGGGTGGAGCAGGCGTCGATAATAGGGGATCAGAACTGCCATCAGCATCCAGAAATGCGGAAACATCCAGTGTCTCCATAGAAGCTACAGTCGCCGAAGCTGTAGCAGAGGCGAAATGAAAGCAACCCTCGTCAAACTGAGCAGGACGAGTTACATAAATCTTGCCAGTGGAAGGGTCAAGGCATCGAAATTCCTTATAATAGCAACTATATCAAATAAAAACACATGGAATGCTCTTGGGAGATAGCTTATGATCGACCATAAGGCGAACATAAGGGAATACTCGACAGCCAAAAGGATGAAAGTTCGAGTAGACCGGGTCTTGCTGATAGAGAATCTGTAAGGAGATGCACCCTGTAAAACTGGAGTGGGTAACCGATTAATGGTATAAACGATTGTGGAAAAAGCATCATCCCACCAAGATAGCGGAAGATGCGAGTGAAAAAGTAACGTGAGGTCTATTTTCGTAACATGTTTTGGGCTTGCGCTCCGCTCGACCATTTTTTTCCGGTGTATACGGACACGACATCTGATGGTGAATGCCTTTAGAGGCAAAATGAGACTGTAGATGGGTGCTGGAGAATTCCGTGTCACCATCACTCTGAAAAACCTTGATTGTGGATGTGAATTGGTTCACAACGAGGGCCTCAAACCGTAAATAGGCATCTAAGAAATCATATTTGCGACGTAGAGGAAAAAATCAAGTGAAACGCGAGAAATAATCCACAAACAAAGCATAATAGGAAAAACCATTATCAGATAAAACCTGGGAGGGCCTATAAATCACAATGTACCCAGTCAAGAACATGCGTAGCACGTTTAGGATTCTCAACAAAAGCTAACCGATGTCCCTTCGCCATAACACAAGGGGGTAAAAGATGCGATTTAGGTAACCAAGATGAAATAGAAAATAAACCAGACTTTTATAAACTGGAAATGATCTCAGTCAGCACATGTCCTAGCCGAGAATGCCACAGCTCGTAAGACGCCCGTTCTTTATTCTGCAGCAAAAGGAAAAAAGTGATGCATATCCTCTGTCCGAAACATACAATCCTCCATCATTGTGTCCCCTAGCCACGATTGCCTTAGAAACTTTGTTCTGAATCACAAAGTTTTGGTCATCAAAGGTAACAAATACATTCAGATCATTGGTCAATTTACTAATAGACAATAAATTCTTAGTAATCTCAGGCACAAAGAGAACACCATATACTTTTAAAGAATCGGAAACCCGAGAATCACCTATGTGAGAAATCTGAATATAAGCACCATTACGAACAGAAACATGATATTTACAGGAATAAGGAGTAACACTCTCAAGGCCCGTAGTTGAAGAAGCCATATTAGTGGTTGCGCCAGAGTCAATGTACCATTCTGAAATGCGGGAAGATTGTTCTAACTGCATGGAGGTCTGGAATTTTTTGGCCAAATGGGTGGAGTCTGATCGGCGAGTCTGCGAGAGCATGTTGTAACAAGTTGCAGCATAATGGCCCGAACGACCACACCATGTGCACTGAGAGTGACCGCGACCCGAAGCAGCAACAAAACCAAACTGAGCAGAGCCAGATGATGGACGCCTGTCACGGCGTGCACCAAACCTGCCGCCACGGCCCACGAGCCGCAGTCCCTAGCCGGCGCGTGATCCCACGCATGGCTGGCTGAGGGCTGGTCACCTGCGGAAACTAGCTCTGGAGTTGGTGCATAATGGCCTTGTAAATTCCTCAAAAATGCCTTATGATTTTTGGCACACGACAAAACATCAACTTAAAGGGGCGTAGGGGAGGAATTAATCAACGGGGCAGAGAAATCTTTAAACTCAGGACCAAGTGCAGTTAGAAACCAAATTATTTGATCATCGTTGTAGACCGGAGAACCCATAACAGACAGTTGCTCAAAATGGCTGTAAACTTTAAATGGAGTTCATGAATAGTACCAGTCTTGCGAATACCGTGGGCGTCAGCACGAAGGTGGAGAATAGTTGAGGTGCTACTGTTATGAAAAACTGCAGCAAGATTTTCCTAGATTTATTTTGACGTGGAACAGTTCGGAATCTCCGCAAGAACCTCAGGAGTGAGAGAAGAAAGCAAAAGATTCCATACCCGTTGATCTTGATTAACCCAATTATCATAGTCTGCCTTGGCCTTCAAATAAGCCTCCTGATGATCGACTTTTGAGCCACCAGTGGGGGTGTCCTTGACGCCGACATACGTGAGGGAAGAGGGGTCGGCTGACAACGGTGTCGGAAGTTCTGGCCACAGGGTGTAACCATCGACAAAGGCAAAAAAAATAGGCTTGAGAACGTAACTTTCTTGGCGTTTCCAGCGAAGATAGTTGGTGGAAGTGAGGTTGATCTGCATCATATGAAGAAGAGTATTGTATGATAACTTTTCGTCGGCCATGTTGAGAAGGGAGGAATTGGAAAAAAAATTAACGTGAGGGGGAGGTAGAACTGTATTAGGGTTTTCGGTCTTGGATCAGAACATGTTCTGATAATATGATAGAATGTATTTTCCCGTAATGAATAACTGTATTACTGAAAGAAATAAATAGATTACAATAAAGAAATGGTGCTAGTAGAACTCTATCCTAGTAAACATGTCCATCTAAAATCAATCAAATCTAATCAGAAATCTGATTTAATCTAACATTCCATTTTCTTAAATTTGACACACTAACTATTTTTGTTTGTTTATTAAAATTGGCATATTTTCTTTATGGTAAAAAGTAAATCATTTTCAACTACTCATCAAACTTTTTACGTTTTTCACTCAATTCTATTCACACATTTCAACTTATAAAAATAATAACAACTAAACCTATGGTGCCAAATATAAAAAAAAGTTAAGTATATTATTTTGAGTACGTCTAACTAGCTTGCTTTCCTGTATCACGAAATATCTATATCACTGTTACACAGTTGAAGAAAACATCTACAGGGCGACTTTTTTCTTAATGTTGAAAATAATAAATTATTTCTACAGCTTTCGTCCCAATTAGTTTAGTCCTCACGCTGACATTCAAAGAACCATCTTCCCTCAATCTTCGCTTTCCTAAAAAATGTGCTTGACGAAAAACATTTGTTTTAAAATAGTAATAAATTCACCATGGATTTTTTTAATTGAAAAAACCATCATTAATAAATATTGGGAAAAGCGCCCAACCACGATTATGATGAGTGAAATTGACATTCAAATTAACTACCTTCGAGTAATAATCAACACATTGCAAGAATATTTAAATTATACGTCAACCAGACTGATCATCTGTACTATTATAGATTAAAAATCCAATAAAAAATGTAATATCGCTCTCGGGGATACTAACTTACTTCCCGCGAAAATCATACCACTTGGAGGAGAAGAGCTTATCGAGCATCAATCGTTGCGTTAAATATGGATCTCTTGAACTGTAAGACCACTTGATCGAAAACACGATTTATGTTTTGTCCAAACTATAAACACATTGGAAACACAAATCGACGAATCCAAATAATTGGAACCCCAAACGGAAAACACAAAGAAATTAAAATCACAAACATACGATATGTACAACTAGATCGAGAGTCATACATCGACCCACTACTACAAATTAGATCTATCGTAACATTTTCTTTGCAACACTTATTTAAAATGTTACAATAGCTTATAAAG